>CABHPQ010156255.1:41706-69761 GCA_902168405.1 Peromyscus aztecus
AAAGAAAGAAAGAAAGAAAGAAAGAAAGAAAGAAAGAAAGGAGAGGAGGAGAGGAGGAGAGAGGGGAGAAGGAAGGGGAGGGAAGAAAAGAAAGAAAGGCATGTTTTGTCATTATCAGAATCTAAAACAAAACAAGACATGAGAATAGAAAGACTATTGGGGAAGAGGAAGGCGGTCAGATAGCTAGAGGGAATATTTGACGGTTAGAAACGGTGAGTGTGATCAAAGCATGTTACATGCATCTGTGAAAAAGTCAGGATGAAGTCATCTTGTGTAAGTAATACATGCTAGTCAAATGGGACAAAAAGGAATGGTAAGTTGAGTAAGTGTGGAAGACCATGTATAATTTCCTTTTGGCCTTTTACACACACAGCATAGCTGTCTGTTTCTGTTTTACTAGCTTTTCTGCATATAGTTGTATTTTACAAGCCACACACACACACACCTATCATGCATAAGATAAATCCATTTCCCTTAAAAGAACAACTAACACTTTAATTAAATAGGCCAATTACCTAGGGAAACTGCACTTGTATCCGTTACTGATTTGACTCAGAAAATCCACATCTGCAAGAGAACCAATCATTGGCTTTCATTCCACATGCTTTGAGGATGTTTCTTTAAGATGGCTGGATAGTACTTGAAGGCACTTGTGACAAGTGCCTTGCCAAATGTTGCCACATTCCTATTTGAGTTGTTCTTAGAGGACAGAATCAGGTATCTGTAAACACAACAAAACTCGGCAGAGGAGTCCTGTTCTACCGCCCCACTTATTCAGTAATGTGGGGGAAGGTGCGGACGGAGTAACCTCCCTGCACCCAGTCATTCACCCAGTCAAAAAACTTTACTTAGAATCTGCCATGCTACACTTTTAATTTTAATGAATAATAAACATGTCTGAAATGTTTCATACCTGTCCCCGCCTTTTACACAGACAGAGGTGAAGACATACTTTTCTTTATGATTCAGTCTCAATGTGGCCCCAAAGTGGGATGAAAAATGTTCTCCAACATACAGTTTAGCCCTTTATAGAATTCTAACAAGTAAAATGGATACAAAGACACTGGAGAGACGGGGAGCGAGAGGGCCTCACCCTTTTCGTCTCCCCGCTCCACAGAGCTTGCGCACTTAGGAAACATTGTTGGAAGCTGCCATGGTGCTGTACTGAGGTGGGTAAGAAGGCTGGTGCTGAACACAGTGACTTACATTTCCCTGAGAAGCTGCCTTAACCTTTAAAACCCCACTGTGCTTTGTGGTGTCCTCGGTGTCCACAGTTCCTCCACGTGGCTGTGAGTCTTCCATCGGAGTCTGTGCCCCTCTGCTCACCCACCCCTGCTGCCTATGCTTCCCACAGCTGTAGACTGAAAACCACCAGGCTTCCCGGAAGAGTGGTATAATGGTTAATCTTAACGTAAACCTGATGGGATTTAGAGTCACCATGGAAACAAACCTCGGGGAATGTCTCCAATGGAGTTTCTAGGTTGTAATAACTGAGGCAGGAAAACTCATCCTTTTAAATGTGGGTGTCCCTGTTTCATGGCTGCAGTCAGTGCTGGACTGAAGACAAGGGAAACTGGGGTGGGCATTCATCTCTCTCTGCTCCCTAACTGTGGATGCCATGTGAACGGTACCTCAAGCTCCCGCTGTCCTGCTACCCTTGAACTGGGAGCCTAAATAAACTCTCCTTTCCTTAAGATGTGTCTATTGAGAGTCTCCTGCTTGAATTAGGAACAGTCTTTGCATTCTGGAACTGCGGTGATCCATTCTGGCTGTTAAGTACCTGTGTGTTGGTATGCTTTGCCAGTTTACAGACAGACACCTGAGAGCTCAGCTGCCTCTAGGCATCTCTGCCCACATGCCTGGGACGTTGGCCTTTCCTGGCCTGCCTGCCTAGGGGTTGAACCTTGAGTACAGGATCAGAGGACTTGCGGTTACTTCTATGTCTTTCAGATCATTGCTGGTTATCCTATTTGGTTTTGATTGAGAATTACAGGGGTTGGGGAATTAGCCCAGTGGTAGAGCGCTTGCCTAGCAAGCACAAGGCCCTGGGTTCGGTCCTCAGCTCCGGAAAAAAAAAAAAAGAAGAAGAATTACAAATCCTAATATACATGAACAATCATACTTCATTCCTATAAGAAATGCTAAATCTACAGAATCCAACACAAATATTAGCAGAATAAGCAGATCATACTGTCTCCAAAACAAGAGAGCCTCACTCTTATATCTCATTTTAAATTGAGAGACTCCCTCCCCACCAAAAGAGATCATTTCAGTAAGCATGGTACTTTAACTGTCAGTGGCTATCTGAAATGAGAATAGTCCTCTAAAAACTTAAATGAATTGCCCAGATTAATAAAAAATAGTTATGGCCTTGTAATGGTTAGTTTTAACTGTCAACTTGACACAATCTAGAGTCACCTGGGAAGAGAGTTTCAATGAGGGACTGTCTAGATCAGACTGGCCTCTGTCCTTGGGGTGTGTGTGTGTGTGTGTGCGTGTGTGTGTGTGTGTGTGTGTGTAATGGGAAGGCACAGCTCACCATGGATGGCACCATTCCCTGGGCCTAGGCTGCCTGAGAGTGGGAAAGAGCTGAGCACAGGCATACACGTGGATGACTTACTGTCCCCTGCTCTTGACTGTGGGTGTGACATGAATAGCTGCTTCCAGTTCCCACTGCTGTGACTTCCGTGCCTCAGGTACTGGAATCTGGAATTGTGAGCTAAAATGAACCTTTTCTCCCCAGCTTGCTTTGTGTCTCAGGTATTTTCTCACAGCCACAGTAAACAAAACTAAGACAGTCTTCCGTGTTGCTTGCCTGCCCCCCAACTCATGTGTTGAAATCTGATCCTCCAAACGGGGATATTAAGAGTAGGGTCCTGTGGGGAATGCTGAGGTTATAAGTGGCACTTTCATGAATGGAATTAGTGTCCCTATAAAATAGTCCCAAGAGAGCTTATCCCTTCCACTGTGTGAGGATACAGCAAGAACACCCATCAGTGGGTCTGGGGGTGTTGGTAGAGTACTTGCTTAGCATTCTTGAACCCCTGGGTTCCATCTCCAGCACTGTAGGGTCAAAAGTCCAAGCTCACATACAAGTTTTGGAAACCCACAAATCCCTAGGCACAAAAACCCACCAATCCCTGAGCTCAGAATCCCATACAGTGTCTAAAGAGCTGTAGCACTTGTATGGGCCAACCCTTCCTCTCCCCCCACCCAACACTTATAAGCACTGCATAAACCAGGCTTGGTGGCTCACACCTCTATCCCAGTACTGTAAGGAGGAGGCAGAAGTTTACAGTTTCTTTTGCTACAGAGAGAATCTGAGGTCAGTCTGGACTAGAAATCCTGTCAAGAAAACAAAACGAAAGGAAGGAGAGAAGGAGAGAGGGAAGGGAGGAAAATAACATTTATTTATGAGCCAGGAAATGGGCCCTCAGCAGACATACAATCTGCCAACACCTTGATCTTGTCTTGATCTTTGCAGCCTTCAGAAAAGTGAGCAACAGGTTGTTTACAAGCCACCAATTTATGGAATCTGCCATAAAAGATCAAACTGACTGACCAAGGCTTTATGGCTACAAATCACACACCCCTTAAACAATTAGCCCAAAAAGGGCTAGAATTAAGTATTCATTCAAATACACATAGAGAGTGGTAGAGCGTCTGCCTATCCTGAGGTGTGAGGCCCTAAGATCAATTCCTGACACAACAATAAATAAATAAATCAATAAATAAATATTAAAAGATAAATAAAGCACATCATTCTAGAAACAGAAAATCCAAGAAAACATTTACTCGGACACAAACTATGGGGCGTTATGGAAACGACCACATCTTCAATGCCACCTCACAAACTCCTGGCTCCTTTAGCTTGCTAACAAGGTAGAAAACAAAATCAAATTGTTTTTCACCTTTCATTTGAGAAGATGTGAAATGTATTGTTGCTATCAAACAAATATCAAATTTATACATAAAAAGAATCACCTTAACCATATCAGAAAGAATGCCAAGCCATAAAGGATTATTAAACAGCCCAGTACAAACTGATAAAACTCAAAATACACCCAAACCACTTTAGAAACTGCTGCTGCTTCTTCTGAAAATATTGAGACACACCACACACACACACACACACACACACACACACACACACTTTAAACTGGGACCACGGTACCTGTCCTATTGCCAATGGGGTATTTTATTAATCGTACTCACTGAAAGACCACAGTCCTTGAAACCAGACAGAAATGCTTTGGGGACCCCTGGTGGTGATCTATGATTTTGGGAGTAACATTGAAATAAGCCTAAATCACAGGACAGAGGCAGTCAGGGCCTGAGAACAGGCTGCATAGACTATCTGTTGCCTGGCTCCCAGCACCGTCAGTGAATACAGTCACATTAAGCAGCCTCCTACCAAAGAAAAATATCTTTTTCCCCCTCTGAGTTGGCTATTTCTCAGCCAGACTGCAATTGCCCCATATCCATCCTACACTGCCTCTCTCTCTCTCTCTCTCTCTCTCTCTCTCTCTCTCTCTCTCTCACACACACACACACACACACACACACACACACTAATTTTTTTAACACTATATGTAGTTACTTTTCAAAATGAAAATCTGTACCACTGGGTACCTTTCTTTTTCAAGTTTTAATTTTATATATTTTTAAATTGTATGTATTCATGTGTGTCTGTGTGAGGATATGTGTACATGAGTGTAGTTGCCCATGGAAGCCTATGAGGCCTTGGATCCCTGGAGCTGGAGTTACAGGTAGTTGTAAGATGTCTGACATGGGTGTAGGGGACAGAACTCCAGTCCTCTGCAAGAGCAGTACACACTCTCAACCACTGAGCCATCTCTCCAACCTACTACTCACTACCCTTCAATGGCTTTCTATTAAAGTACAAATCAAACGCTAATTTAGTTTGGTCTTTAAGTCCTGTAAGACAGTGACTGCTATTCCCCTCCCCAGACCCACCTCATGCTGCTGTCAGCTTGAATTTTCTAACATCTGCCTTGAGAGCTTTTGCTCCTTTCCTTGAGCTCTCCTGGCACCGAACTCCACTGGGACGTCCCCATTTTGTCTTGAATGGCACAGCACCTCTATCTCCCCATTCCCCCTCCATCTCAGCTTGTCATTCATCTCCAGGTGATGTGGTGGTTCTTCATCATTACGGCATCTGGAATCACCTAAGAGACACACCTGTGGGCATGCCTGAGCGGGCTTTCCAGAGAGGTGTAACTGAGGTTAGAAGAAGCTCCCGAATGGGGGTGGCACCATTCCACAGGCTGCGGTCTCAGACTAAATGAACGTACAAATGTCAGTGTTCACCTCTCAGCCTCCTGGCTGTAGCTGCAGTGGGAGCTGCTGCTTCACTCTCCGGCTGCCTGCTGTGACTTCCCCACCTCCGACTGTGAGCCAGGACAAACCCTTCCTTCCTTAAGCTGCTCTGTAGGGCATTTTTTTGTCAGGACAGGAAGTGACTCATACACATAAGACAATGCTCCATCTGGAAACGTCTGTGTCACATATCTGTGCCTTTGAACTCCATAAGACTCAAGTCTTTTCCAAATAGCAAATACTTTATGACGTCATCTCAACGATCCATAAGTTATATTTACAGATCACATGAGTTCTCGATTCTCAAGCTTCAAGAAAATCAGGGATAGTGAGATGGTTCTGTGGGTAAAGGCACTCGCCAAGCCTGACGACCTGAGTTCAAGCCCCAGCAACCACATGGTGGAAGGAAAGGACTGATGACTACCAGCTTTCCTCCAACTGCTGCATGAACACAGTAACATGTATATGTACATGCACACACACACACACACACACACACACACACACACACACAGCAATTTTTTGTTGTTGTTGTTTTATTAAGAAATTTTTATTATTAAGAAATTTTCTATTCATTTTACATACCAACCACAGATTCCCCTGTCCTCCCTCCTCCCACCCCTCAGTCTTCCCCCCCAACTCACCCCCAATTCTCACCTCCTCCAAGGCAAGGTCTCCCATGGGGAGTCAGCAGAGCCTGGTACATTCAGCTGAGGCAGGTCCAAGGCCCTCCTCCCTGCACCAAGGCTAAGCAAAGTGTCCCACCATAGGCACTGGGCTCCAAAAAGCCAGCTCATGCATCAGGGACGTATCCCAATCCCACTGCCTGGGTGCCCCCTAAACAGTCAAACTAAACAACTGTCTCACCTATCTGAGGGCCTAGTCCAGTACCTTGGGGGCTCCACAACTATTGGTTCACAGTTCATGAGTTTCCACTAGTTTGGCTGGCCGTCTCTGTACATTTTCCCATCATGATCTCGATGTCCCTTGCTCATATAATCCCTCCTCTCTCTCATCAATTGGACTCCTGGAGTTCGGCCTGGAGCCCAGCCTTTGGATCTCTTATCTACTTCCATCAGTCACTGGATGAAGGCCCTATGATGACAGGGTAATTACCCATCTGATCACCAGAGTAGGCCAGTTCAGGCACCCTCTGGACTATTGCCAGTAGTCGAAGGGGGAGTCATCCTTGTGGATTCCTGGGAACTTCCCTAGCACTCTGTTTTTCCCTATTCCCATGGTATCTTCATTTATCATGGTATCTCTTTCCTTGCTCTCCCATTCTGTACCTGTTCCAGCTCAAGCCTCCTGTTCCCCTATGTTCTCATTCCCCATTCCTTGCCCTCCATTATTCCCCACCCCTAGTTTGCTCATGTAGATCTCATCTATTTCTCCTTCACTGAGCAATCCATGCGTCCCTCCTAGGGTCCTGCTTGCTAGTTAGCCTCCCTGGAGCTGTGGATTGCATTCTGGTTATCCTTTGCTTTACATCTAGTATCCACCTATGAGTGAGTACATAACATGTTTGTCCTTCTGAGTCTGGATTATCTCACTCAGGATGATATTTTCTAGTTTCATACATTTGCCTGCAAATTTCATATCATTGATTTTTACTGCTGAGTAGTACTCCATTGTGTATATGTGCCACATTTTCTTTATCCATTCTTCGGTTGAAGGGCATCTAGGTTGTGTCCAGGTTCTGGCTATTACAAATAATGCTGCTATGAACATAGTTGAGCATGTGTCTGTAGTGGGATTGCGTTCCCCAAAATACTGTGTACCCTAATAAACTTATCTGGGGTCAGAGAACAGAAAAGCCACTAGATACTTAGGACAGGCAGTGGTAGCACATGCCTTTAATCTTAGCATTCCAGAGGCAGAAATCTATGTGTTCAAGGATACACCCAAGCATGGTGACTCACGCCTTTAATCCCAGAAAGCGAGGCTTTAATCCCAGGGAGTGGTGGTAGAAAGCAGAAAGGTATATAAAGAGTGAAGACAAGAAACCAGAAGCATTTGGCTGGTTAAGCATTTGGCTGGTTAAGCTTTTAGGTTTTGAGCAGCACAGTTCAGCTGAGACCCATTCTGGATGAGGACTCAGAGGCCTCCAGTCTGAGGAAACAAGACCAGTTGAGGATCTGGCTAGGCGAAGTGAGGTAGCTGTGGCTTGTTCTGGCTCTCTGATCTTTCAGTTCACCCCAATACCTGGCTCAGGTTTGTTTTATTAATAAGAACTTTTAAGATTCCTGCTACATGTGTCCTTGTAGTACGATTGAGCATTCCTTGGGTATATACCCAAGAGTAGTATAGCTGGCTCTTGAGGGAGATTGATTCCCAGTCTTCTGAGAAACCGCCATACTGATTTCCAAAGTGGCTGTACAAGTTTGTACTCCCACCAATAGTGGGGGAGTGTTCCCTTTGCTCTACATCCTCTCCAACATAAGCTGTCATCAGTGTTTTTGATCATAGCTATTCTGACAGGTGTAAGCTGGTATCTCAGAGTCATTTTGATTTGCATTTCCCTAATGACTAAGGATGTTGAGCAATTCCTTAAATGTCTTTCAGCCATTTGAGATTCTTCTATTGAGAATTCTCTGTTTAGCTCTGTAGCCCATTTTTTAATTGGATTGTTCAGTAGTTTGATATCTAGTTTCTTGAATTCTTTATATATTTTAGAGACCACCCCTCTGTCAGATGTGGGGTTAGTGAAGATCTTTTCCCATTCTGTGGGCTGTCGTTTTGTCTTGTTGACCGTGTCCTTTGCCCTACAAAAGCTTCTCAGTTTTAGGAGGTCCCATTTATTAATTGTTGCTCTCAGTGTCTGTGCTACTGGTATTATATTTAGGAAGTGGTGTCCTGTACCAATGCATTCAAGACTACTTCCTACTTTCTCTTCTATCAGGTTCAGAGTAACTGGATTTATGTTGAGGTCTTTGATCCACTTAGACTTGAGTTTTTGTGCATGGTGACAGATATGGATCTATTTGCAATCTTCTACATGTTGACATCCATTTATGCCAGCACCATTTGTTGAAGATTTTTTTCCCATTGCACAGTTTTGGCTTCATTGTCAAAAATCAGGTGTTCATAGGTGTGCGGATTTATGTCAGAGTCTTCAATTTGATTCCATTGGTCCACATGTCAGCTTTTATGCCAGTACCAAGCTGTTTTTATTACTAAAGCTCTACAGTAGAGCTTGAGGTCAGGGATTGTGATGCCTCCAGAGGTTGCTTTATTGTACAGGATTCTTTTAGCTATCTTGGGTTTCTTGTTTTTCCATATGAAGTTGAGTATTCTTTCCAAGTCTGTGAAGAATTGTGTTAGGATTTTGATGGGTATTGCATTGAATCTGTAGATTGCTTTTGATAAGACTGCCATTTTTACTATGTTAATCCTACCTATCCATGAGCATGGGAGATCTTTCCATTTTCTGACATCTTCAATTTCTTTCTTCAGAGACTTAAAGTTGTTGTCATACAGGTCCTTCACTTGCTTAGTTAGAGTCACTCCAAGGTATTTTATATTATTCGTGGCTATTGTAAAGGCTAATGTTTCTCTGATTTCTTTCTCAGCCCTTTTATCATTTATATATATGTATATAGGATATATATATATTTATCATATATATATATAGGATATATCATATATATATATATATATATAGGAGGGGGCTACTAATTTTTTTTTAGTTAATCTTGTATCTTGTCACATTACTGAAGGAGTTTATCAGCTGTAGGAGTTCCTTGGTCAAATTTTTGAGGTCACTTATGTACACGATCATATCTGCAAATAGTGAAAGTTTGACTTCTTCCTTTCCAATTTCTATCCCTTTGATCTCCTTTTGTTGTCTTATTACTCTAGCTAGAACTTCAAGTACTATGTTGAATAAATATGGGGAGAGTGGACAGCCTTGTCTTGTTCCTGATTTTAGTGGTATAGCTTTGAGTTTCCTCTCCATTTAATTTGATGTTGACTGTCAGCTTGCTGTAAATTGCCTTTATTTTGTTTAGGTATGTTCCTTGTATTCCTGATCTCTTTAGGACCTTTATCATGAAGGGGTGTTGGATTTTGTCAAAGACTTTTTCAGCATCTAATGAGATGATCATGTGGGTTTTTTTTTTCTTTCAGTTTGTTTATATGATGTATTACATTGATAGATTTTCATATGTTGAACCATCCTTGCATCCCTGGGATGAAGCATACTTGGTCATGGTGGATAATTTTTTAATGTGTTATTGGATTTGGTTTGCCAATATTTTATTGAGTATTTTTGCATCAATGTTCATGAGGGAGCTTGGTCTGTAATTCTCTTTCTTTGTTACATCTTTGTGTGGTTTGGGTATCGGGCTAACTGTAGCCTCATAAAAAGAATTTGGTAATGTTCCTTCTGTTTCTATTGTGTGGAACAAATTTGAAGAGTATTGGAATTAGCTCTTCTTGGAAAATCTGGTAGAATTCTGTGCTGAAACCATTTGGTCCTGGGCTTTTTTGGTTGGGAGACTCTTAATGACTGTTTCTGTTTCCTTAGAGGTTATTGGTCTATTTAATCTGGTCTTGATTTAACTTTGGTATGTGGTACCTATGCAGAAAATTGTCCATTTCTTTCAGATTTTCCAATTTTGTGGAGTACAGGTTTTTGAAGTATGACCTGATGATTCTCTGGATTTCCTCACTGTCTGTTGTTATGTCTCCCTTTTCATTTCTGATTTTGTTAATTTGGATAGTCTCTCACTGCCTTTTAGTTAATTTGGATAAGGGCTTCTCTATCTTGCTGATTTTCTCAAAGAACCAACTCTTTGTTTCATTGATTTTTTGTATTGTTCTCTTTGTTTCTATTTCATTGATTTCAGCTCTCAATTTGATTATTTCCTGGCATCTATTCCTCCTGGGTGAGTTTGCTTCTTTTTGTTTTAGAGCTATCAGGTAAGCTGTTGAGTCCCTAGTGTGAGATTTCTCCATATTCTTGATGTGGGCATTTAGTGCTATGAATTTTCCTCTTAGCGCTGTCTTCATAGTGTCCCATAAGTTTGGGTATGTTGTACTTTCATTTTCATTGAATTCTAGAAAATCTTTGATTTCTTTCTGTATTTCTTCCTTGACCCAGTGGTGATTCAGCTGAGCATTATTCAGTTTCCATGAGTTGTAGTTTTTCCATAATTTGTGTTGTTGTTGAGTTCTAACTTTAAGCCATAGTGGTCCAATGAAATACAGAAGGTTATCCCAATTTTTTTGTATCTGTTGAGATTTCCTTTGTGACTGAGTATGTGCTAAGTTTTAGAGAAGGTTCCATGAGGTACGGAGAAGAAGGTATATTCTTTTGTGTTATGGTAGAATGTTCTGTAGATATCTATTAAGTCCATTTGAGTCATAACATCTGTTAGATCCCTTATTTCTCTGTTAAGTTTCTGTCTGGCAGACCTGTCCATTGGTGAGAGTGGGGTGTTGAAATCTCCCACTATTCATGTGTGGGGTTTGGTGTGTGATTTAAGCTTTAGTAATATTTCTTTTATAAATGTGGGTGCCCTTATATTTGGGGAATAAATGTTCAGAATTGAGATTTCATCTTGGTGGATTTTCCCTGTGATAAATATGTCATGTCCTTCCTGATCTTTCAATTAATTTTAGTTTGAAGTCTATTTTATTAGATATCAAGATAGCTACACCAGCTTGATTCTTAAGTCCATTTGATTGGAAAGTCTTTTCCCAGCCTTTTACTCTGAGGTAGTGTCTGTCTTTGAAGTTGAGGTATGTTTCTTGTATGCAGCAGAAAGATGGATCCTGTTTTCGTATCCATTCTGTTGGCCTGTATCTTTTTATAGGCAAATTGAGACCATTGATATTAATGGATATTAATGACCAGTGGTTATTAATTCCTGTTAATTTTTGGTGGTAGTGTTGTGTGTTTCCCTTCTTTGGTATTTGTTTGTGTGGGGTTATCTATTGTCTGTGTTTTCATGAGTGTATCTAACTTCCTTAGGTTGGATTTTGTCCTTCTAGTACTCTCTGTAGGGCTGGTTTTATGGACAGGTATTGTTTAAATTTGGTTTTGTCTTGAAATGTCTTGTTCACTCCATCTATGGTGATTTAAAGTTTTCCTGGGTATATTAGTCTAGGCTGGCATCCATGGTCTCTTAGTGTCTGCATTACATCTGTCCAGGACCTTCTGGCTTTCAAAGTCTCCATTGAGAAGTCGGGTATTATTCTGATGAGTCTGCCTTTATAAGTCACTTGGCCTTTTTCCTTTGCTGCTCTTAATATTCTTTCTTTATTCTGTATGTTTAGTGGTTTAATTATTATGTGGCGAGGAGTCTAATCTATTTGGTGTTCTATAAGCTTCTTGTATCTTCATAGGTATTTGCTACTTTTAGTTGGGCAAGTTTTCTTCTATGATTTTGTTGAATATATTTTCTGTGCCTTTGAGTTGGTATTCTTCTCCTCCTTCTATCCCTGTTATTCTTAGGTTTGGTCTTTTCATGGTGTCCCAAATTTCCTGGACGTTTTGTATTATAACTTTGTTGGCTTTAGTGTTTCCTTTGACTGATGAATCTATTTCCTCTACCGTATCTTCAAAGTCAGAGATTCTCTCTTCCATCTCTTGCATTCTGTTGGTTATGCTTGCATCTGTGGTTCCTGTTTGTTTACTCAGATTTTCCATTTCCAGCATTCCCTCAGATTGTGTCTCTTTCGTTGCCTCTAATTCATTTTTCAAATCTTGAAATATTTCCTTCACCTGTTTGATTGATTTTTCTTGGTTTTCTTTAAGGGATTTATTGATTTCTTCCAATTTTTTGTTTGTCTTTTCCTAGATTTCTTTAAGGAAATTTTTCATTTCCTCCTTAGTCTATCATCTTCTTAAAGTCATTTTTAAGGTTGATTTCTTCTGCTTCTTCTGTGTTAGGATGTTCAGGTCTTGCTGATGTAGAACCACTAGGTTCTGATGGTGCCATGTTGGTATTAATGTTGTTGACTGCATTTTTGCACTGGTATCTACCCATCTCTTCCTCTACTCGGTGCAAGTGGTGTCTATGTTTGAGGGAACCTCTCTTGGTCCAATTGATATTCTTGGTCTAATGGGGCTCTTGGTCCAATCGGTGCTGATGGACTCTGTGTCTCAGGGAGCAGCTCTTAGTCCAATCCGCTAGTGGGCTCTGTCTCAAGGAGCACCTATTCCCAATCGGTACAGCGTGGGCTTATGGCTCCAGTAGTCACTGGTACCACAGGGGATGTTTGGTGTGGTGAGGGGGTGAAGGAAGAGGCAGCTGCCCAGTCCCTGGGGCTCCAATGGCTGGGGGAGGGCCACAGAATGTGCCCCCAGGGCCTAGGGGCTAGAGACCTGGTCTGCCCAGTCCAGAGATGGGGTCTTACCTGTTCCCAATTGGTACAGGGTAGGCTTATGGCTCTGGTGATCACAGGTGCCTCAAGGGATGATTGGTTTGGCGAGTGGGGTGGAGGAAGAATCTGCTGCCCAGTCTCTACGGGTGCACTGGCCCTCTTTTTGATTTTTAAAAATGAATAAAAAAGTTAAATTAAAAAAATTAAAACACTGGCCAAACCATAATATGCCAGAATAATAGCAATTATACAAAATAATAGCAATAATAACAAAAATACAAATTTCAGGGGCTCCAAAGATGGCTCAGTGATAAAGAGCACTTGCTGCTTTTTCAGAGGAACAGAGTTCGATTCCCAGCACCTGTGTCAATCAGCACACAATCACCTGTAACTACAGCTCTAGAGCATCTGACACCCTCTTCTGGCTTCTTCAGGCACTTGCACCCACAAAAATAAACATTCTTAAAACTGTGTATTTAAGTAAGTAAACGCCTAATCACTTGAAAAGTCTCGGCAAAGCCATTTCATGCTTGCTTACACTTCCACATTGAGAACACTATTGAAGAGCGAGCCCTGAATACAAACCATCACAGGGTCGCTGTGCCTGTGACTCACACACCATCAGCAGCTTTGCCACCAGGGACAGGGTTTCCAAAGAGATGACAAACTCTCACCAGTGTCCAACAATAAGACAAACATTCCCTGAACTGGTACTGAGTTAAAAGCTATGAGACAGCCTTACCAACAAGGATTAGCAAGACACCAGCTTCAAACAAGATCCATGATAACAAAAGTCAAAAAGACCCCAGACTTTTTTTTTAATGTATTTTTTATTTTTTCATTATTCTATTTTTTCTTTTTTTCTTTAATTTTTCTTTATTAAGAAATTTTCTACTCACTCCACATACTATCCACAGATACCCCCTCCTCCCTCCTCCCACCCTCAGCCCTCTTTCCCAAGCCACCCCACATCCCCATATCCCCCAAATCAAGATCTCCCATGGGGAGTCAGCAGAGCCCAGCACACTGAGCCTAGGCAGGTCCAAACCCCTTCCCCTGCACCAAGACTGTGCAAGGTGCCACACCACAGGCACTGGGTTCCAGAAGCCTGCCCATAGACCAGGGACAGATCCCAATCCCCCTGCCTTAGTGCCCTCCAAACAGTTCGAGCCAAACAACCGTCTTCCATATCCAGAGGGTCTAGTCCAGTCCCATGGGGGCTCCACAGCCACCAGTCCACCAGTCCACAGTCCACTAGTGTGGCCGGTCATCTCTGCACATCCACCCATCATGATCTCGATGTCCCTCGCCTGCAGTATCTCTCCTCTCTCTCATCATTTGGATTCCCGGAGCTCAGGCTGGTACCTGGCTGTGGATCTCTGTATCTGCCTCCATCAGTCACTGGACAAAGGCTCTATGATGACAGCTAGGTTATTTGCTAGGCTGGTCACCAGAGTAGACTGGTCCAGGCACCCTCTGGACCACTGCCAGCAGACCAAGGTGGATGCACTGGTATGGAGCAGGAAAATGATTCTGTGAGTAAAAGTGATTGGAAGACGGACAACATAAGTTCAACACCAGAAACCAGACTGACGCTGTAGCACATCTGTATTCCCAGCACGCGTATGGTAAGATGGAAGGTAGAGACAGGAGAATCACCCAGGAGCTCACAGGCAGCAAGCCTGGAGTGTGCAGCGCAGTGGCAAAAACAAGAGAAACCCTACTTCAAGCAAGGTAAAAGGACTAACTCCTGACAGTTGTCCTCTGACCTCTACAAGTGTGGATGCCTCTCATACACCTGCACGCATGCATGTTCGAGAGTGCATGCGCGCGCACACACATGGGGGGAGGGGGAGAGAGAGAGGGAGGGAGACTCTAATATGATGTAAATGATTTAGAAATATGATAGTATCTACCAGAAGAGAACATGAAAAAGTCCTAAACAAGGTGGTACTGGGTTGAAGACTGGGGGTAAAAAGCATATTTCTCACGTGCATTAATGTAATGGAAAATACCTTGCAGATATATGTGACAGGGACCCCGTTCCAAGCGCAGATAAATAAACGCATGACTACTCAGAAAATATTGGTAATCAGGTGTGACGAGAGACAGTCCCTCACGTGCTAGACTGGCCACACTTGGAGCTGTAGCAAGCGTAACATTCCATTCCCCTCACACAAAATGTCTCCAATTATACATGAGGACAAATGCCAGTGTTCTTACAAATTGTGCCACCTCCCTCAGTGGTCACACTGCCCCTGTGGGAGAGTAATAAAAATGTCACCCATATTGTGTAACCAACTCACGTGCTCCCAAAGACCCCTGCTTCTTTCTGCCTTGTGATGACTCAGTCACCGAGAAATGTTCCCAACCTCTCCTACACTGAGAATATTTAGAGGAACAATTCATTTACCAAGCATGCACAGATGTTTCCATGTCATTTCCCAAACAGCACAGAAGAACATCCATCTACACAAAGTTTACATTCTATTAGGTGTTATAAGTTAGCTAGATGTGATTTGAGCTCTGGGGAATGTACCTAGGTTCTATACAAACATTATGGCATTCTATTTTTAAAAATTACTTTTTTAATTTGTGTGTATGTATGATATGCATGTGTGTGATATGCATATGTGTGCAGTGCCCAAAGAGGCCCGAAGGCAGCACCAGATGCCCTAGAGCAGGCGTTCAGTGCAGTTGTGAAATGTCTGCCATGGATGCTGGGAGAAGACCTGGAGTCCTCTGTAGGAGTGCTAAGTGTTCTTAACCCCTGAGCCGTTTCTCCAGCCCCTCTGCCATTCTGTAGAAGAGATGTGAGCTCTGGTGAACCTGGGAAGTGTCACACATATGAAAAAAAAATAAATACTCTTGGATGTCAGGTCTTAAAATCTTTCTTGTTGTAATTAATGCATGTTAATTCTCTCCCTGATATGCTTCTCTTATAATTTATTAGGTGGGATTTATCAAGCAATATAAAGCTACCAATTTGCAGAATATGATGGTGTCAAGTGCCAGGTTGAAGGAGCTGGCAAGACTGGAACACTGGCACAGGGATTTCAAGAAAGGGGAACTCAGAAGAATAAACATAACCCATCTTACGTCTGTGATACTAGCACCTTTGTTTTTTAATTAAGCGTAGTGCATAACAAGCGCTAAAGAGGTGGTTCAGCAAGTAAGAGTATTTGTTAGGCAAGCATGAGAGCCCAAGTTCAAATCCAGCATTCACACAAACACCTGGTGTGGTCACACACTTCTATCCCTAAGCTCTGGGGAGATGGAGTCAGGAGGATCACAATGGCTTGCTGGCTGCTACTCTTGCTCCAGGTTCAGTGAGAAACTATATATCAAGGAATAAAACACCCACACAAACACATTCAAATACACCACACAGAGAGAGGAGAGAGAGAGAGAGAGAGAGAGAGAGAGAGAGAGAGAGAGAGAGAGAGAACACAGTCACACACCAAATGCTTTTTTATTTTTTAAAAAGAATAATCAGTTATTTCAATGACTAAACAAAGCAATTAGGTGTTTGAGAAAGACAAAGAGCTCCACTCCATTGGGATAATATTTCCAAGAATTATAATGAATGGAGCATGAAGCATCACTATAAACAACAGCCAGGATTCAGAAAAAGAGCCTAGTTAATATAAGAAGTCTTCTGTCTCTAAAGGACAAGTTTTAAATTAAGTATTTTAAATTAAGATGAAATAACATATGAGCTATTTAGAAATATGACAATATTTACCAAAAACTGAGTTTAGGAAGATAAAGTAAGTGGCCATGGGGACAACAGATGTGGGAGTCTCATTTTTCATTGTAAATGTCACAACACTTTCTTCCTTTTATGTATGCAACTATTACCTTGGTAACTTTTTAGTACTTGTGGGACAATGTATTTATCCCTTTGAGTTCTGTTAAAAACAACAACAACAACAACAACAACAGTATGATTCAATTCATTAAGTCAGAAGAACAATCCAAATCCTCAAGAATACATAGGAGTGCTGAATTTGAACTTCAACAGTGATCCATGGATTTTCCAGGCAGTCATACAGGAGGAGCACAGTACTTGAGGCAAACTGTACATTCTAGGTAACTTCTTGGCTATAACTCATTTTATTAACTGAAAAATAGGACCAAAATCTGCAGGCATGATTTATATGCACTTTGTGATATAAGCCAATCTCTTACCATGCTTTCAAAAACATGTTTAAAGCTTTGTTTTATTTTTATTTATGTGTGTATGTGTGCATATGAGTGCATTAGCCACAGAAGCCAGAAGAGCGAGTCAGATCCCCTGTAGCTGGTATTAAAGAGATTTGGGAACCTCTTGACTGGGGGTACTGGGGACCAAGCTACAGTCTTTTGCAAGAACAGTGGCTGTTACTCATATGTAGCTCTCTCTCTCTCTCTCTCTCTCTCTCTCTCTCTCTCTCTCTCTCTCTCTCTCTCTCTCTCTCTCTCTCTCACACACACACACACACACACACACACACATGCCTGGAATATATTATGTAGACCAGGCTCCCCTCAAACTCAGGGATCCATCTGCTTCTGCCTCCCAAGTGCTGAGATTAAAGGCATGTGTCACTATGCCCAGTCTCCTAAAACACTTTTTCTAGCTGAACCAGTGGTGTGTGTGTGTGTGTGTACAAGAAAGAGAGAGATGGAATTTATTAGAATGGCTTACAGGCTACAGTCCAGAAAATCCAACAATGGCTGGATATGAATGGAAAGTCTAAGAATCCAGTAGTTGCTCAGTCCATAAGGCTGGGTGTCTCAGCTGGTCTTCAGGATATGCTGGAATCCTGAAGAAGTGGGCTCCAAAGCCAGTGAAGACATGGATGTGCTAGAAGAATGATGGAAAGCAGGCAAAGAGCAAAAGCTTTCTTGTTCCATGTCCTTATGTAGGCTTCCAGCAGGTGTGGCCCAAGTTAAAGGTGTGTCTTCCTGCCTCATGATCTGAATTAAATGCATGTGTCTTCCTGTCTCAAGATCTAAATCGAAGCTGTGTGTCTTCCTATCTCAAAGGCCATTTCTTCCAAAAGAAATGTATGACCTTGTGTGCTGCCCAAAGCTCCACCAACTGTGAATATTTCTCTTCACTGGTGTCTTTCAGGGTTGTCCCAGAAATGGGTTGTAATGCTGTCCAATTCTGAGTGGTGCCTGCATAACATGCAGAACCGTCAGTAAATCAGGCCCTAAAGTCTTCTTTTTCACAATCAATCAATCTTAGGGAACACCCCACGAGGTTCTAGGTGCATGCTTGGCAGCAGACAGCATTGTAACAGGAATAGAAACCATAGGCACTTGGGGAACTTCTTAATGTAACTTGCTTGTGCCTTCAGGACCTGCTTGGACCCTGTCCTGTATATACCCCTTCCATTTGATAATAGATTCCTCCTGTGCACTTCCTACTCTATGACTTGGTGGGTCAGATGACACCCACCTCATGATGGGCAGCTCAGGTCACATGGTAATTTGGTGGCCTATTGTCAAACATTCAGTTTCCACTAAGGCCCAATAGCAGGCCATGTGTTGTCTTTCAAAGGGAGAATAGTTGTCTGCAGGTGATGGTAGAGCCTTGCTCTAAAATCTCAAATGTCTCCACTGTGATCCACCTATAGGGGCCTGCCAAGGGCTGCAAACAGCATCCCTCTCTGTCACTGACACCTCAAGCATCATCAGGTCTGCTGGAACATAAGGTACAAGTGTAGAGCAGCCTGCACAGCAGCCTGGACCTGTTGAAGAGCTTTCTCCTGTTCTAGACCCCAAACACAGCTAGTGACTTTCCAAATCAATTGGTATATGGGCCAGAGTAACACACCTAAGTGGGAAATGTCTTGTCTCCAGAATCCAAATAGGCCCACTAAATGTTGAGCTTCGTTCTTGGTGGTGGGAGCGGCCAGGTGCAATGACTTATCCTTCACCTTAGAAGGAATGTCTCTGCATGCCTCACATCACTGGACTCCCAAGAATTTCACTGAGATAGAATGCCTTTGAATTTATTTCCCTTCCTCTGACACACATATGTGTTACCAATGAGTTCCAAGTACTTGGCTGCTACTTCCTGTTCACGTGGTCCAATCAGCAGAATGTCATCAATATAGTGCACCAATGTGCTATTTTGTGGATGAGACAGATGATCAAGTTCCCTTCTAAGTTATGACACAAGGCAGGAGAGTTAATATATCCTTGATATAAAACTGAAAATGTATACTGCTGCCCTTGCCAACTGAAAGCAAATTGCTTCTGGTGGTCCTTATGGACAGATACTGAGAAAAGGGCATTTGCTAAATCAGTAGGTGCATACCATGTACCCAACAGTCAACTGTCATTCTCTATGACCCATTTGTCTTCTGTACTGTCCAGGTAGGAAAGTTAAAGGGAGATGTGGTGGGAACCACCACGTCTGCATCTTTCAAGTCCTTGATGGTGGCAGTAACTTCTGCAATTCCCCCAGGGGTGCCATACTGTTTTTGATTCACTATTTTCTTTGGCAAAGCCTTCCATTTAGTCTTTCCAACTATGGTGGTCTGAATATACATGGACCCCATAGATGCATGTATTTGAATGCTTAGCCCATGGGGAGTGGTACTATTACGAGGTGTGGCCTTGTTGGAGTAAGTGTGGCCTTGTTGGAGTAGGTATGACCTTGTTGGAGTAGGTGTGGTCTTGTTGGAGTAGATGTGGCCTTGTTGGAGTAGGTGTGGCCTTGTTGGAGACAGTGTGTCACTGAGAAGGTGGGCTTTGAGGTCTCATACATGCTTAAGCCACACCCAGTGAGACAGTCTGCTGCCTCCAGATTAGGTGTAGAACTCAGCTTCCTTCTCCAGCACTATGTCTGCCTGCATGCTGCCATGTTCCACCATGATGATAATGGACTAAACCTCTGAAACTGTAAGCCAACCCCAATTAAATGTTCCCTTTACAAGAGTTGCCATAGTCATATCTCTTCACAGCAATAAAACCCTAACTAAGATACCAACCTTAATAGCCCTCATTCCACATGTCATGGAACCAATATAAGAATTCTAGCCGGGCGGTGGTGGTGCACGCCTTTAATCCCAGCACTCCGGAGGCAGAGCCAGGCGGATCTTTGTGAGTTCGAGGCCAGCCTGGGCTACCAAGTGAGTTCCAGGAAAGGTGCAAAGCTACACAGAGAAACCCTGTCTCGAAAAAAAAAAAAAAAGAATTCTACCAACCTCTAAGCATACCTATCCCAAATATACATTCTAGGACTGGGGGGAATAACCGAGTTTGGGGACCTTCTCTACCTACCTACTATGAGTTAGAGTTCAACCAAAACTCTGTTAATCACCTGACCTCCATAAGCTCCTACATTTGAACTGGAGGGTCGCAATGGATCTCCTGGAATCAGCATCAATTCAGAACTAGTATCCAATTAGAACCTGTAAAGTCTGTTTATTTCCCTTCCCCCACTGTATGATTATCCTTGTAAAAGGCTGTAGTTCCCTTTGGGGAAGGACTGGGAAAGGCTAACTGTAAAACCTGTAGGTGTTTTATCAAGGTCCTTCCCCAGGAGAACTTGGCCATTCCTTCATTCAAGGGGTTCTGGGTCTGCAAACAGCCCAAGTCTGGAAAATGATTCATGGGCTAAGATTGCCTTTTGCCATGATCCAATGTAACTTTTCTTTCATTTGTTTGAATATTTTTCTACTTATACAAACCAAACAAAAATTCAGTAGGTTTCTTATCTATTTCATGCCTGGAAACATCATGATTAACTAGCCAGTACCAAAGGTCCACATAGGTTATGTCACCATAAAATTCACTTTACCTGTGCTGACCATTATGGGTCAGGCCATGATAACTATGATCACCTTGCCTCTGACAATTCGGTGCTTCCACCTGGTCCCTACTACCTCGGGCCCAATTAAATCCATTGCACTTAATTTGTCCAACTGAGAAGCAGTTCAACCCTAAGGTCTGGCATAAAGAAAGGGGTGGCCAGTGCCACTTTGAGATCTTTGGCAGCAGTTAACTCTACAGCTCACACACAATTGAGCCTGTATGATAATGAGTATTCAGAGACGGGTAATGCCTGGGGGGTGGGGGCTCACCAACCTAAGACAGAGCGCCTGTATGGCCTGGGCAGGCGTCTCCATGACAGGTAAGGTGACCTGCTGACGTCCCATGCAACCTAAGTCAGAAGCTCATTTTTTAGTAAAAGGGGAACCTGTAGGGCCCTAGCCCCCATTTTGGGTAACTGTTGCCTTGCTTGCTTGACCTTGATATCCTCCCTATGCTAATTCCCTGCCGGGTTCCACCCTCCTGAATGCTTAAGGGAAGTTCCTTGTCAGTGTATCCTGCATAATGGGCATTAACAGCTTAGATGCAAGATTGTAAAACATCGGTAGCGAACTTCTGTCCTCCAGGGTTCTCCCATTGTGCTGTAAGCCTGTATTTAAGAACTCTTCCCTCCTTCAATAAACAGCATTCTGGTTTTTTTAAAACACACACACACACACACACACACACACACACACACACACACACAAATAAAAAATAATAAAATAAAAAAGGTAAAATAAAATGGAAAAAAAAGAAAAGCATGGCAACAAAACTCTTCAAATGTGCTGGTGTCCCTCTCATTGTTTTGTCTCTTATAGGATTAGTGAAGGGCATGTGTCTGGACCTTCCCATTGTGGAGTACAAAGTGTACCCACTCTGGCATTGCAACTTCCCTGAGCCTTAAAATTCCTTCATCAGCTCTAAGCCAAGGGATATCAGGCATCTCCAACTCCCTTTCTGTAGGCCATCTTCTGACAACTGCTTCAGCTAACCATTCAAGCAAACTTTTGACACCTTATTTAACTGTGCAAGCTTCCGTATTAAACCTAGACTCTCAACTGAGATGGCCTGTATCAATAAACTCAGCCTGACCCAGTTTTATGTTCCTTCCACCATTATCCCACACCCTTAAAATCCACTCCCACACATAATCCCCAGACTTCTGCTTGAATGAATTAGCAAATTCAGTAGGCTCTTTAGTAGTGTAGCACACCTTCTCATGGACTACACTTTCTACCTCCCCTCTAGAAGCCTGCTTTGCCTTAAGTCTGGTTATAGATCTAGAGGCAACTATTGGTGAGCCCTGAGGGACGTCAGTATTGTCTTTCCTGACATTTCCTTTAAAAAAGTCACTGCTGGTTCAATGACATGAATTTCCTCAGTCAGAAGTGGGAAGGGCAGTATCTCGAGCAGCGGGACTGAGGGTTCTACTTCCTCAGGTAAGATGGACCCTTGAAAATCTGAGGGTTCAAAGTTCTCCCAGGCATCCCCATCCCAAGTTCTAGGATCCCATTCTTTACCAATTAATGCCCTTACTTTAACTGCCAACACACTCTGAAGCTGGAACTTGAATTTTTGTTGTAACTCAGCCAACCTCATAATGGGGGATTCAGTTTGATTTTCCACAACTTGAGCTCTGTGGCTGCTGGAGAGAAGATTCTCTTCCAGAACAAACTTAGAATCCTTTAGACTGTTTAGGCACATCTGGAGCCCGTCAATTTCATCACTAAGTTCACTGTTATCCTTCACTATATTCTGAGATGCTAGACATTGTTTAATTGTATCATGGGGCTCATCTCTATCCTCTATCCATTTATCCAGAGTTGCTAAGAGCAACCAATCAGCAGCAACATTTTCCTTAATTTCCCCCAAATTGTCAAAAGTTTCATACACAGGGTCACCAAATCCATCAACACTTACAATTGGTGAACGAGGATAATCAAATGCATTTATCTCCTTAAGTTTGTAATATAGATCACACCATGGGCTTTCAGTACTCTCAGAGCTCCCAGGAGGGGAGTGATTGGAGAGGCTTCAGTAGCTGTAAATGTTGGCAAATTGAAAAGCCTCTTCCAGATATTTAAAGGATTCATCTTTATACTTCTGTTGTTCTAAAACCACTCTGGTACCAAAATCTGTATATGCTAGAATCCTAAAGAAGTAAGTTCTAATGCCAGTGAAGATGTGGATGTGCTAGGAAGATAAGGGCACAAGCAGGCAAAGAGCAAAAGCTTCCTTCTTCCATGTCCTTCTAATAGGCAGCAGAAAGTATGGCCCAGATTAAAGGTGTGTCTTACTGCCTCAAGATATGAATCAAAGCTGTATCTTCCTACCTCAAACCTCTGGACTAGAAGTAGATTCACTGAGAGAGCCAAGCAGATACTCAGTCTTCTGTCAGAGATCAGGCCTCAGTTTCAGTTTCCTGAGACTGAGCAAGCAGTTTCTGAAAGAATCACAAACAATGGACAATCAATCTTCAATGCCCTGACAGCAGGTACAAGAGAAATAGCACATACCAAGCCTGGGCCATCCCCTACAGTATCTCAATCAAGGCAATGACCAAAATGACCAAATGTCCAAAGGGACAAATCTTCTACCTCCGCCACCTTGGAACTTGACCAAACTTTCCCAAAGATGGTAAAACTATAGCCCTAGCCAATTAGAAGTGTACTAACATAGTTTTCACATGCTTAAGCCAATCATAGATAGGATGACCTAACTGTTTCTAGAATTCCTTTAGCTATGTATAAAAGGTGCCTGTGAGCTTCTCTTGAGGTCGCCATTTTGCCATTGTGCCTTTGCATTTCTCTTACTCTTCAGAATTAAATGCTCTTGTTGATTGTATATGTGTCTGGTGGTCTTTTGCGGGACTTCTCAAGGATCCTAACATTCAACTTCAAGCCAAGCAAAAAATCTCTCACAGGTGTGTCCTCCATTTCTGGATTGTAGTTCATTTCATATGTAGCCAAGTTGACAACCATGGGTAGACATCACAACAACTTTGTGGAGTTGGATCTTTCCTTCTACCTATATGTGATTCCAGGGATCCAACTCGGGTTATCAGACTTGTGCGGCAGCTTCCTTTACACACTGAGCCATCTCACCAGCCTGGGAACACTCTACTGGAGGAAGAAAGCACATCCCTTTAAAGAATTCATGTGGGTTTTTGAGTCAAGATAACTATATCAAAGTCCTCTACCACAGAGATGTTGATTTTAAGAATTGTAAGAACCAGTTCATCTATAAGTTTTGAGCTAGAGACAACATCTGAAATTCTGATTCATCTGCTCATGTTTTGTCAACCTTAGTTGCTAATATTGATGGCAAGTAGAAAGATTTGCAGTGACATTACTTCGGGCAGAAAAACATAGACAGTGTTCTCAACTACAGGCCTATGTGAAGCTTTCTAAATAGAGAATGCTGTTCCCAAAGTCCAGACCCCTAAAAAACCACCAAGAAACCAAACCTGATTCAAAAACAAAGAACCTTTATTGCAAGTTAACCTGGGTCTCTCCATCCATCTGAAGCAGCAGCAGAGCAGGAGAGACCATGAGCAGCACGTGGTAAGAGCTTTTATTGTGGTTAGGCAAGGGGGGCTTGGGGAATTCCAAAACTGCATAGTTACAGACTTGGGATTGGCTCAAGCTCTGGTTAAGGGTAATTGGACTGAGCTAATTGGCTACTTCGGATCTAGGGGAGTTCCAACATTTTAGTCTCAGCAGAAGGACACCTGGAGTTGTTTGTCCATGTCTGATTGGCCTCTCCCTGTGTCGGGAGGTGTCTATGGTTCTCTCTGTAGCTAGAGCTAAGGTTAAGGGCAGTGGATGGGGGGCATCCTGCTCAGGTCTTTTTGCTATGGTTGTAGTTCTGCTGAGGCCTGGGTCTCTCAGAGTAAAGTTGGTGGAAATATGATCTAATAAAACAGGTTCTAGTTACTTTGTGCCTTAACTTCTGTACCTCCAAGAGACATCATTCTGAGGTTGGAGGGGTTTGGCTTAATGGGTAGGTGAGTGCTTGCATTGTTGTGGGGCTCAAGAGTCCAAAACAACCCAAGCAGGCACAAGGGTCTACACAAAGCAAGTTCTTTATTGAACTGGGCAGCACAAACTGATGGGTCATGGATAACAGCACAGACTTGGGAGCTGACTGCACCCCTGAACGTTCAAGTCAGCAAGTATTTAAGCAGAAAACATATGTGCCAAGTTAGAGTTACATTTTTCACCAATCAAGATTCAGGGATAGGGGACTTTCCTAGGAACATCATTCTGTGGTACATTTATCTCATCTCATTGGTTGGTCTACTCAAGTGTGGTGGGGTGGCTTGCCCACCTTTCTTGTGTCACCTTGCCAATCAGGATGTCTGTGAATATCAGCTACTCAGGGAGGTCTGAGGAGATCTTGAGAACTTAAACTTTGTTTCACCCTGCTTTTCAAGATGGATTTATTCAAAATGGCTTCACTTTGGTTCCTTCTTACAGCATGACAAACATGAGGACCTGAATTCATACCCAGCACCCATTTAAAAAGCTGGGTGTGATGGTTCAAGGCCATCCTGGTCTACATAATGAGCTCTAGACCACACAGCTATATAGTGAGTGCCCTTCCTAAAAAATAAAATAAAGACCTGGAACTAAATGAGAGTTACAAGGCCAGTAAGTAAACAAAACTGGGCAGTCTCAGGATGTTCCTGAAACTTACAAGATTGGCAAGGCCCCTCCCAATGGTTATATAAGTAGTAACAATTCTTAAGGGAGGAGACTCTCCAATCAGCCCAATGCCCACATCATACAGGGAACTCCAGGGACACAGTTTTGTGAAAGGCCACCATGTTGGGGCCAGCTTTTCAGTAACAGCTGCCTTTGAGCCTTCTGTGTCTCTGTAAGTCACCTCTCACCCAAACTCCTGCAAGTCACCCCAATAAGCTCATTGATTTATCAAGCTAGATTTGGATTGAATTGTTTATTTGTTATGTCATCAGTGACCTATCTGGAGTGACTAGATAAGTCATACAACAGAGGGTAGAATCCACAAGAAGATACAGATGAATCATGAGAAAGACCACCAATGGCCACGGGAAGTTCCCAGAATGGAGGTCCTTCTGGTGGGAAACTGCTGGAGTCAACCTATTCAGGTCTCTCATCACTAAGCAAGAATAGAAAAGATTACTATAAAACAGTAGCACAAACCTTCCTGCCAGAAATACAAGGTTGTTTACATAAGGATAAGTCAGGACAGAGCCACATCTAGGTTCATGTCTATAATCCCAGCACATGAAAGGCTCAGGGAGGAGATCACAAGTTCAAAGACAATCTGGGCTACACAGAGAGATCCTGACTCAAATACGTGGGAGATAGAAGGATGGAAGGAAGAGAGAGGGAGGGGAAAGTACTGCCATTCCAGCCAACAAGGGAAAAGCAACTCACAAAGGAAAGCAATAAAGTAAACTGCTTGTTGTAGTTTTTCCTTCCCCCTTCTTACTGTGATCCTAAGGAGCAAGGACAAGGAAGAGAAGCAGGAAGAAAAGCAGCCAGAGCTAAGTTGTTCCTTTCAGGGCTTCTGGAGAGTCTAAATTGGCTCCAGAGGTGAAAGGGAGCCTTCAGTTGAGCTTTAGTGAAGGGATGTAACTCAATTTGTAGAAGGCTTGTCTACACAAAACCCTGGGTCCCATCTCCAGTACCACATAAACTGGGCATAGTGGCTCCAGACTTGTAATCCAACTCTTAGGAAGTCAAGGCAGGGGAATTAGAAGCTTGAGGTCATTTTTGGTTACTTACTGAATTTGAAGCTAGCCTGGGCTACATGAGACACTTCTTCAAAAACAACAGTGTTTTCCCACAGCTCTGGAACCTAGAGGTCTGAGATGAGTGTGCCAGTTTTCTGATAAAGGCTTTCCTCCTTGTGTGCCTTTCTTAACTGAGTGGTCTTCCAGACTTTCCTTGGGTCTCTCTGCAGGTAGAGAAGATAATGAAAGGAGATGGGGAGGGGGTAATACGGGGATGAAAAGAACTGGCATGTTCAATAAACTAGATGTTTTAATAAGCAAAACTGGAAAATATTAGACTCCAACTGAAGTAGCAAAGCACAGCAAAACACAGTGGGTGTGATAACATGGAAACTCCCGATGAGCTTCCTCTCAGCAGACCATTCACAAGCTTATTTAACTTATTGTTAGCATATACATAACCTAAACTATTCAGGGGCAGAAAAGATTTCTGTGGATAAAGGCACCCTATAGCTAAGCTTGATTACCTGAGTTCAGAGAAGAGAGCCAACTCCCACAAGTTGTCCTCTGATCTCTACACACATGCTAGGTGTGTGTGTGCATATATACACACACAGACGTCATACTAAATAAATAATATGTAAATGTAAAGCAAAAACCAAAACATGAGACAACTTTTTAATGATAGACCAAAACCTACAACTCAGATACCAACACAATGACTAATTATGAATATCTTCAAATGTCTAATAAATGCTTTATATAAAATGTGTCCAGAGTGTATAGCATAGCCCAAAGTGAACAATTATTTTTGTTTTTGTTGTGTTTTGTTTTTTTGTTTTTCAAGACAGGGTTTCTTTGTGTAGCCCTGACTGTCCTAGAACTCCCTCTGTAAGCCAGACAAGCCTCAAACTCACAGAGATCTGCCTGCCTCTGCCTCTGCCTCCTGAGTGCTGGGAGTAAAGGTATGCACCACCACCACCTGACAACAATTAATTTTAATGTAACCAGGTGTCCCTTTAAAAGATGAGATCAGCAACATCAAGATTTCAAAGAAATTAAGATTATTTACGTTTGGATTTGTAGCTGAATTCTGAATCTATCTGTCCAGGTTTCCCATGGACAGTAATTAAAATATAATTTTTAAGAGGCTAAGAAGACAAAGCACTTGGTGTCTTAGTCGTGGTTTCTGTTGCTGTGAAGAGACAACATGACCACAGCAGCTCTTGTAAAGGGAAACATTTAACTGGGAGTGGCTTACAGTTTCACAGGATTAGGTCCATCATCACGGCAGGAAGTATGGTGGAGTGCAGGCAGACATGGCGCTGGAGAAGTAGCTGAGACTTCTACATCTGGATCTACAAGCAGCAGAAGAGACTGTCACACAGGGCATGGCTCGAGCACCTAAGACCTCAAAGCCCGCCCCCAGTGACACACTTCCTCCAACAAGGTCACACCTCCTAATAGTGCCACTCCTTGTGGGACTATGAACCACTTTTATTCATACCACCACACTTGGGAAAGTACCTGCTGTGCAAGCATGAAGACCTGAGTTTAAATCCCATCAACCAAGTAAAAGATTGCCTCAGTGGCACACATCTATAATCTTGACACTCCAAGGATAGAGACAGTAAGATTCCTGGAGAGTGCTGGCTGAATAGTCTAGTTGAATCAGTGAGCTCCTCATTCAGTGAGACTCTTGTCTCAAAAAGTAAGACAGACTTGCTATTGAAGAAGACACTGGACATTGACTTGTGCCCTGCACAGGCACATGCGTGTGTGTACGCACACACACACAGAGAGAGAGAGAGAGAGAGAGAGAGAGAGAGAGAGAGAGAGAGAGAGA
>CABHPQ010156256.1:0-10836 GCA_902168405.1 Peromyscus aztecus
AAAGGCAAAGAGAGAGCACCCAAATTAACAAAATCAGAAATGAAAAGGGAGACATAACAACAGACAACGAGGAAATCCAGAGAATCATCAGATCATACTTCAAAAACCTGTACTCCACAAAAATGGAAAACCAGGAAGAAATGGACAATTTTCTGGATAAATACCACATACCAAAGTTAAATCAAAACCAGATAAACCATTTAAATAGACCAATAACCCCTAAAGAAATAGAAACAGTCATCAAAAGTCTCCCAACCAAAAAAAGCCCAGGACCACATGGTTTCAGTGCAGAATTCTACCAGACTTTCAAAGAAGAACTAATACCAATACTCTTCAAATTGTTCCACACCATAGAAACAGAAGGAACACTACCAAACTCTTTTTATGAGGCTACAATTACCCTGATACCCAAGCCACACAAAGATGCAACAAAGAAAGAGAACTACAGACCAATCTCCCTCATGAACATTGATGCACAACAATTAATAAATGGGACCTCTCGAAATTGAGAAGCTTTTGCAAGGCGAAAGACAAACAGTCAATAAGACAAAAAGACAGCCAACAGAATGGGAAAAGATCTTCACCAACCCCACATCTGACAGAGGATTGATCTCCACAGTATATAAAGAACTCAAGAAACTAGACATCAAAATACTAAACAATCCAATTAAAAAATGGGCTAAAGAGCTAAACAGAGAATTCACAAAACAAGAATTACAAATGGCTGAAAGACATTTAAAGAAATGCTCAACATCCTTAATCATCAGAGAAATGCAAATCAAAATGACTCTGAGATACCACCTTACACCTGTCAGAATGGCTACGATCAAAAACACCAAGGACAGTCAATGTTGGAGAGGATATGGAGCAAAGGGAACACTCCTCCACTGTTGGTGGGAATGCAAGCTTGTACAACCACTGTGGAAATCAGTATGGCGGTTTCTCAGAAAACTAGGAATCGAACTACCTCAAGACACAGCAATACCACTCTTGGGCATATACCCAAAGAATGCTGATTCATACCACAAAGATACATGCTCAGCTATGTTCATAGCAGCACTATTCATAACAGCCAGAACCTGGAAACAACCTAGATGCCCGTCAACTGAAGAATGGATTAAGAAAATGTGGTACATATACACAATGGAGTACTACTCAGCAGAGAAAAACAATGAAAGCATGAAATTTGCAGGCAAATGGATGGAACTAGAAAATATCATCCTGAGTGAGGTAACCCAATCCCAGAAAGACAATTATGGTCCTAGGTTTTAATCACCAGCACCACACAGAAAAAGTATATCCCCAACATCCTTTTTTATTTTTATTTTTTAATATAGAACTTTCTATACCCATGTGCTTGTGTGTGTGTGTGTGTGTGTGACTGGCCTACAGACAAGTCTACAGGGCATTTTCTTGATTAATGGTTGAAGTGGGAGGGCCCAGGCCACCCCTGGCAGGTGGTTCTAGGTTGTATAAACTGGCAGGCTGAAGGAGACATGAGAAACAAGCCAGGAAGTGGTGCTCCTCCACTGTCCCTGCTTGAGTTCCTGCCCTGACTTCCCTCAGTGAGAGAAGATGCTGTAAGCCAAAATCACTCATAAGTGGATTCCAGATATAAAATAAAGAACAATCAGACTACAACCCACAGAACCATGGAGGCTATGTATGGAGGTCCCTAAGACGACTATGGCTTATAGTAAATTTCAGTTTTACTCAATTACTGAGCAAGCCTCAATGAAACATCTTACTATTAAGATAAGAATACATACTCTATCAAGCTGACAATAGAAAAATAAATAAATAAATTTTAAACAATAAAAAATAAATAAAAATAAAAGAAAAATTTGAAATATTAAACAAACATTTTACTAAAGTAAAAAAAAAAAGAAATCAATCTTTTCCTCCCCCAGTTGCTTTAAGACAGCCCATTTCTCTGCCTTTCAAAAGTCTCAAGTTAGTTAAAACCTTTTATGCCTGCCTATGCTCCTGCTTGGCAATATCAGGTAATTTCCCCCCATTTTGTCTCAACTCCGGCAGCTCTCCCCAACTTACTACCAGGCCAGAATAAACTACCTTGTGTTTCAGTCATTTTTGTTTTTTTTCCTGACATAGAAAAAGGGAAAATCACAAGTGTGATGGTCTGGACATAGTTAGAGTATGTCCCTAAAAGCTTTTTATGTTGAAAGCTTGGCCCTCGGTGACCATTAAGATGTCAGGCCTCATGGGAGGAGATCCTTAGTTCTGTTAGAACAAGTCCTTAAGAAGGGAGGATGATGGGACCCCCAGTCCCCATGGCTTCCTGTTTGGTGATGTGATGATCCCTCTCTCATATATGCCATGAGACAGTGTAGCCAAAGGGATCTTTACCAGAGTTTTGCCAGTGCTGTTTAGACTTTCAGCCTTCTAAACCATGAGCGACATGAATCTCTCTTCTTTATAAAGTCAGCCTTTCTCAGGTATTGTTATAGTAACAAACGACGGACTTATATGAGGAGCATGACAGCAACCTCCAGGATAACTTGGGAAAGCGATTGGGCTCATTGTGCATAGCATCTAGAACAGCAGTTCCTAATGCTATGGCGCTTTAATACAGTTCTTCATGGCGTGGTGAACCCCCCCCATAACATTATTTTCGTTGCTATTGCATAACTGTAATTTTGCTGTTATAAATCATAATGTAAATATCTGACATATGACTCCAAAGAGGTTACGACCCGCAGGTTGAGAACCACTGGTCTAGAAGATGCTAAACCAGATCATGCAGCATGACTTAAAAAAGGTTGGAATAAAGAAGAACTACCCGAAAAGAATTCTCTATTTTACACGTCAAAAGAGAGTTTTGTCACCTGTGAGTAGAAATGTTTCTGGACTTTTCTGAACAGATACTGAGCGGGTTCAGAGGCATGTCTCTATTAGCTGTTTCTTAGAAGAGCTCCAATGAAGCCATATGACATACTGCAACACAGGCTCTGGACTTGGGTGAATCTGAATCTGATTCTGGCTATGATACTTGCTATGTATCCTTGGGATGGACTCAAGTGTCACGGCCAGTCTCTTTTCCGTAAAATGGTAACACTTTCTTCCTCTGGCTATCATTATTATTAAATAAGGTATATGTAAAATGAATAGCTTCCTGCAAATATCCTGACTGTGGCTACTAAATGCTGTGACCCCGATTTGTAGAACTTTATTCAGGTTCAGTGACTTACAGGCGCTGTGTAAAACAAGTTCTCCAGGAGACTCTGGTCATACTGAGGGTCATTCAGGTCACTGCTGCAATACACATCACTCCCAGGAGATGGGGAATCTGGAGGGGAGCCTAATCCATTCCAAAAGTGACCTTGGAATAATTCAGCACTGGAGACAAGAAAAACAAAGGCAAAGATTTTAACAGAAGGTTCAGTGGAACTATTCTCTCTCTGGTAAAACTTCCTAACATGTGAAAGACGGTATGCTAAGGACTCACTCTCCATAGACTCCTGGGTGACATTTTCCAGCTCTATCCCCTCTCTTGGGATGACGTCAACTAGTACCCAAAACCCTGACACGCATTGTGTTCTCAGCAAATATCAGTTAGCTATCTATTATGTGCTATGGTTGCTATAGAGATGGCTAATCTAGGTCCAGCTGTGCTCCTGTCATGTCTGCGGTCTAGCTGGGAGAAAAAGATGGCTAATTCACAAAAATACCTTCTTCAATTAAGCAAACACATGTATTTTGGGATTATTATGACATGATTAATTTCTCATTGGATATAAAATTGAATAAACTCTGTGAGTTCTAGGCCAGCCTGGTCTACAGACTGAGTTCCAGAACAGCCAAGGCTACACAGAGAAACTGTCCTAAGAAACAAAGCAAACAAACAAAAATGAATAAAACACTACGAGGAGTTTATAAACTGAGGAAGTATGTATGTAAATAACTATAAACTCATATTTTAAGGAACAATTTATCTTTTTTATTTTTCTCTCTTATAGTAACTAATACTTAATGTTAGTGAACCGAACAATATTTTAATGAACATCCATTAATAAAGCAGTAATATTATTAAATAGTGCATGCTCATCACTGACTCATGTATTTATTATTTCTCTGCTTCCTTTTTAAGCTAGCTACCATTTTTTAAAATTTCTACAAAAAATGCACAATCATTACCTTTAAATGAGACAATGTTTGCACAGTACTTCCGATTTTTAAATTTTTACTACATTTAATTAGAGGGGAGGGGAGGGAGAGAGAAGGAGAGAGAGAGAGAGAGAGAGAGAGAGAGAGAGAGCGCATCTGCACACATGGGACAACTTCTCTTACCACGTGGGCTCCAGGGACAGCTCCAGGAGTCAGGCTTGGCGGCAAGTGCCTTTCTTCATCTGCTGAGCTATCTTGCTGGCCTCTTAGCAACTAAAACTGCTCTTTTTGTGAAAGTATTTCTGGTAGTCATTTATATAACATCTTCTTAAAAAATAACTTTTTATTTCATGTCTCTGTTTCCCTGCATGTATGTGTTTGCACCTGTGGTGGTTTGAATAAAAATGGCCCCCAGAGGCTCATAAGGAACGGCACTATTAGGAAGTGTGACGTGCTTTTCCTTCTGTCCGTGGATCCAGATGCAGAAGTCTTAGCTACCTCTCCAGCACCATGTCTGCCTGCATGCCACCATGCTTCTTGCTGTGACAATAATGGATTAAACCTCTGAAACTGTAAGCCACCCCCAATTAAATGTTTTCTTTTATAAGAGTTGCCATGGTCATGATGTCTCTTCACAGCAATAAAACCCTAAGAGAGCACCTAGTATGTTCCTGTGGCGGTCAGAAGAGGGCACCATAGCCTCTGGAACCTTCCTTAACAGCTGGTTATGAGCTACCATGTGGGTGCTAGGAAGCAACACAGGTTGCAAGTACTGCTAACAGCTTAGCTGGCACTCCAGCCCTCTCCAGAACTTTATTTAGGGTTTCTGCTGTCCACCATAGCTCTTTGCTGCCCGCCACCTACTCTGCATACAAATTTACAGAGATCTCTGCTGCTCAGCATGCAGTCCTCTGATATCTTGGTGGGTCAGATAACACCCAGCTCCTGATAGGCAGCCCAGATCTCATGGTAACTTGGTTACCATATTCAGTTCCACTAAGGACCAAGAGATGTCTCTCAGAGGGAAAATAATTATCTGCAGATGATGGTTTTTCCTCTTTTACAATTATGATTTCTTTGAATGAATTTACCTGTTTATGATTTATCGTAGTGTTGAATTTTCTCTGTGTTTGTTAGCCTTAAGACAAGCCCGCTCTCAGCACGATTCCTTTATTTTTCTTAAACATAACTTCTGGAATTTCAATTATCTACATGTTGACTATTCTGAAAATGTTAATTTCATCTTATTTTCATGTTTTCCCATTCCACTCATTTTGTTAATCTTCTGGGACTTTTTCCTTCCCTTTCTCTTCTCATGCTCTGCTACTTTAGTTCTCCGTGTGCACGCTGGGAGCACCCTCACGTCTTCAAATCTAGGCCTTCAATGCTGACTAGAAGCTCAATCCACAGCCTGAGTCAGGAGGACCTTGATAACCGTGGCTTCATCACAAACAACCAGGCAGAGCTGGATCATTTTGTTGAGTAAGCGCCAGTTTGTGTATTTCAACCTCTTTTATCTTGACCAGAAAGACTTCCACCTGGCCTGGGAGCGAGTGTGGCTGTCAGTGTGCTTAGGAGTCAAGAGGAAAAGGGGGCTTGAGGCTGGCGGGCAGCCATCATCCCACGGACTCATTTTAGCTCAGTCTCCTTTCCCTCAGTGTGGCACTCACCTCCACCCTCAGCTGTGCTTGGCACCCACGGATCTAGGGCCTGTACAGACTTACAGTCTCAAACGCCAGCCACCTTCAGATCCTTGCCTTACATTCAAGTGAGGATTTATACTTCAGTCGTTAGGACACACAGAACAAAACTCCCAGGGGCTGTGCTTTACTCTCTGCCTTTTCCCACAACTGCTGTCACAGAAGCCTAGGATTTTAATTTAATTTCTCCTCCTCCCATCTCCACTGGGATCTTCCTACTCTTCCACTCAGAATATTTTGGTATCCACCCCATTTTTAGTATGAAGTTCAAGTTCTTTAAGTCAAAGTCCTCTGTCAACGGACCAAAGGTCATGTCTTGCCACTTTCCTATATGCTTAAATTTTAACCAAATTAAACTAAGTGCAAAAGCCAGGCATTGTGGTGCATGCCTATAATGCCAACACTTGGGAGGCAGTGGTAGGTGGATCAGAGTTCAATGTCATTCTCAGTCACATAGCACACAGCAAGTTCAAGGCTACCCTGAGCTACATGAACCCTCTCTTAAATAAAACAAACAAACAAACAAAAAACCCTAAACAAGTGTGCATTCTTAAAAACATGTTTCTTGTGTATGTATGACATATTGCTTTTAACCTCTCCAAGACAGTAATGTTTACAGTAGTTCCTCAAGAGACAATACATGATGAGTCTGGTTTTAGTGCACATGTATGTGCTAACACCATGCTAACTCCTTTATATACAGAATTTCTCAACCTCACTGAAATTTTGCAAAGCTAGCAAATTCTTTTGGGGCCTCTGTAGTTGAGATAACTGCCCAAGGCCACAATGCTAAGCAACTTTCAATCTGACTCTAGTTAAGATCCCTGCTCCCTTCATCATACCAGCTAACATGGGTGGTGAAGAGTGAGGAGACAAGGACAGAGAGGAGGGCCGCAGGCCAGTGTGTGAATAAAGCCAAAAGAAAAGGCTTCTTATTCAGTAGGCAAACAGTCCTAGTTTAAGGATCAGGAGAGGACTCAGCCAAGGGAGTATTACTAACAATGTACTCAGTGACTGGAAGAAGTTTTCAATGGAGGAGAGCCAGCTAAGAGCACTTACCTGCCTAACAGCAGCTGTATGGCTCTGGTGTCAGCCTTTGGATCATCTTTACAAAACAAATTCTCAGTCAAGGGGAGGAGGTGGTCATCACTGTGGTCTTTAAATTGATTCTTAGATGAGTTCCTGGTTCCAAGGTGTGAAAAATACTGTCATGAATGACTAACAGATGGGAAAAATTTAAATCCTAACCAAGCTAAGAAAGACTAGAAAGCATGAGTCTGACTTAGAAAATTTAACATTTTTAGGCTTATCTGCCTTAAATGTATATAAAACTTTACACTTTGCAAAGTTCTTCCCAATATCAGAATCCCATTGCATTTCTGAAGGGAGAGGGAAAAAAAATCTTCATTTTATATATAAGCACTCCAGATTAGAAAGCAAAGAATGTATCCATTTATACATTTAGCACCTTCTGCTGTAGGCTCACCACAGTAAGAATTATTTGCTGAGGGCTGGAGAGATGGCTCAGTAGTTAAGAGCACTGGCTGTTCTTCCAGAGGACCCAGGTTCTGGTCTCAGCACCCACATGGCAGCTCACAACAGTCTAACACCTGTTCCAGGGAAATCCGACACTCTCTCAGAGACATACATGCAGGCAAAACACCAATGCACATGAAATAAAAATAAATTAAAAAATCATATTATTATTGTTGTTGTTTGAGACAGGGTTTCTCCGTGTAGCCCTAGCTGTCCTGGAATTCACTCTGTAGACCAGGCTGGCCTCAAACTCCTGCCTCTGGCTTCCCAGCACAGGGATTAAAAGTGGGTGCCACCACCACCCTCCGGGTATATAAATATATATATATATATACATATATATATATATATACACACATATATATATATATATAAAGAATTATTTGATGAACATTTCCAATGATCCCATTCATAACAACAAAAAGAAGGTAAGTCAACACCTCAAGAAACGAGCTGCAGGGGTGTGCTTTTGTCCCGAACTTACGGCACTGATGATCGGAAAGCATCTTCCATCAGAGGAGGAGGAACTTTGTCCAGCAGCATGCTAGTATCTGGGCTCGAGTTCATTGCAGAAATCAACATGGCATTCCTCAGTTTATTGCCCTGTTCCAATAGAGCTGAAGGCAGTAAAAACAGAAAATGAAAGCACCTGAAATCCAGCAGGAAGGGTTCCAATAGTCACAGTACTTGTCCTTCTATGCATGACTTGCTACAAGGTTCTGTAGCGGCTTCTGCGTCTGTTCTCCCAACAGCCCGAGAATTCCTAGAGGATGATCGCTTAACAACTGTTGTTTACTTGGCTTCTACCTTGTGTTTAGAAGATGCTACATCAATGAGTGAACGCTCTATCCCAGAGAGACTGATCTTATTGTGGGAGCTGTTATGTCCCAGCCACCCAACTCTCCCAGCTGCTGTCTACACATGAGGTTAATGGTGCCTATGACTTATTTTCATAACCAGATACCTTATTCTGACTCTCTTATTTATAAAAGTGTTAATATTCTTACCCAAAAAACACTGGCAACTATTCCAGCTAAACTTCTAGAAACCAGTCATAACTATAACAATCTATTCTAAATTTATACTGTTATGAACGAAGAATGCCAAAATGAAGTCTATGACTCATCTAAGGTCCCACAGCAGGATAATGGAAAAATTGAGGTGAAACCCAAGACTTCCAATTTTTTGATAAGTAAAAGTCGCCCCACCCCTTAGGTAATAACAGCAGTAACAATAGCAATGGCCATTTATTAGGCCCTAACCATGTGCCAGGCATCACTCAGTATCTTATGTAGATCAACTCACTGGATCCTCTCAACACTCCTCTGAGATGGTAAGTAACCTGCCCAGACACACATAGGACACCTGTATCGTACTGTAATACCCCACTCTCTATAGTTCACTTTCTGCAATTTCAGTCAAAAAATGAAGTGGAGATGTACACTCCCGAAGTTTTGTTGCTCTTCTGACTAGTGAGGTGAAATCCTAATCCACTCTACTGTGTCCTGGACGTAAATCACCGCTCTGTCTACTGTTGGCCACACTGAATAGTCTACTTGCTTTGGAGTCTCTCAATTGCTCTTTCATTACTTAGAATTACCATTGTGATAGTTCAAGCTTTGTGTTACAAGTAACCCTTACTTTACCTAATAAAGGCCAGCACACACAAGAACAGTGGTACTGACAACTTTAATATACCATATCATCATAATTATTTCATCAGTTATTATTATTAATATCTTACTGTACCTATATAGCTTCTGATTTTTTCCGCGATTCCCCTTATTTTTGCTTTCTGATACTTGAATTGAGCTTATTTTTCTTCTGTGAGAATAAAAATTTCTCTTTGAATGCCAACATTTCAAGAGTAGTTTACTCAGTCGTGGGTATCTGGAGGGCAGTTGTCACCTACATACTCTTCCGAGGCAGGTTGTAAAAGGGAATAAACAGTAAGGAAAACAAGGAAGAGGAACCAGACCTCAAGTTCTTAACACATTGGCCTCCAACTGGCTTCACTGTGGAAAAAGCCATCCTTGAAAAAATGGTCTCCAAGCTTCAGGCTTCATAATAGGAATGTCTCAGGTTCACAAGAAGCTGGTCACAATAACCTGAGGACTCTTTCCCACACTCAAATGGCACTCAGGTGTGTTCAGGACAATGCTTCCTACTCTCATTTCCCAGGTGCCATGGGCACAGACCTGTTAAAGCAGCAGTTCTCAACCTGCGTGTCCTGACACCTTTGGGGGTCAAACGACTCTTTCACAGGGGTCACCTAAGACCATCAGGAAACACAGATATTTACATTACGATTCATTCTGAGCTACACAGTTAAGTCTGAGGCCAGTCTGGGCTATGAAGCCCTATTACAAAAATCATATCCAACTGTGTATTAGATCACTGAATCCAATATGTAAGAGACTCTCAAAAGGCCATCCAGTCCATTCCTGGCCATTTACAGTTGCAGCAGTGAGTTCACAAGCTGCTGAAGGGTTCCTCTTCTGTCACTGTCCACTGGACTATCACACTGAGCCACCCTTTGTCTTACTTCTTCTACTTTCCTCCTCTCCTCCTCTTTTTCTTCTCCCAGACAGGGTCTCACTATGTAGCCCTGGCTGTTCTGGAACTCACTCTATAGACCATGGTGGCCTCAAATTCAAAGAAGTCAGCCTGCCTCTGCCTCCCGAGTACTGGGATAAAGGTGTGGGCCACCACCACCTGACTTTATTTCATCTTTAAATCCACTTACCCTACTAACTCTTATGGAAAGGAACATATTGTGCCTGGCATATTTGCTTGGCTTGAATAGTTGTTCAGCATGGTCTTAACTTAAAAAAGTGCAGTTAGGCCTACATAGACAACAAGCTATAGTAAGATGAAGCAGAGGGCCTTAGCCTTAAAGTCCAAGAGAGGACGCTGCCATTTTAACTACTAGTTCATGTCTCCATTTTAAAATGCGGTTAGCAGGCCCAGTGAGATGGCCCAGTGGAGAGGTGCTTGCTGCACTACCTAACCATCTGAGTTTGATCCCTAGAACCAACTCTTACAACTTGTTTTCTGACTTTCACACATGCACCATCGCATACATGTGCCTACACTTACACATCACACTCACAAACACAAATAACACAAATGTAAAAAACTTTAAGTGAGATTAACCATCCCTACCTCATATGACAAAATTCTGTATGTAAAACACGTGGCAAGGAGCAAGTATGTAACTCAGCAATGCTCAGAGAGGGGCAGCTGTTTCCTTCATGCTAACCTTCTCTCGTGTTTCTTTTACCTGGGACTCTTTCCTTTTCTTCCTTGTGGTAACTGCAGGGACTCACATACGCCAGGCAACTGCTCTACCACCGAGCTATGCTTCTAGTCCCCTTTAGAACATTTCTTCCTTTTCTTTCTCCTTCCTTCCTTCCTTCCTTCCTTCCTTCCTTCCTTCCTTCCTTCCTTCCTTCCTTCCTTCCTTCCTTCCTTC
>CABHPQ010156257.1:0-24937 GCA_902168405.1 Peromyscus aztecus
TGACGTGTGGCAACCCAGATGTGACTCCCCCCAGAGTAACAATTTCCGGTAACAATGCTTCATGCAAAGTGCTCTATCCACTGAGCTGTCTTCCCAGTCACTGAACTGAATTTGTAAAGGAGGCACCTTCTGTGTTTCCTTTGGGGAGCTGCTGTAAAGGAGCAGACATGTGGGGAAGCAAATGTTTACAACCCAGTCTGCCTCACTCAATAAGACATGTAGCTAAAAGGTTAAGAAATGCTAGACAGGAGACTGGTGATCCGCTGGGTTAGCAAAGAAAATTTACTTCTATATATAAAGTGTAATAAAACTTTCAGTGCTCTGTGACTGGGGAAAAATAACAGACAGAAAACATAATGAAAACCAAGATACTTCCTTTATCTAAACATGATTCATGTGTTCTTTTCAAGCTTTATTATTCTTTAATCTACGATGCACTGGGTACCATGCAATTTCCCACAAAACGTCCTGGCTGCCTGATTGCAGAAAGGTATTTCTGGAGTTGTTTCCAAAGACTTCAGTTGCACAGCACTGAAGTTGCTTTTTCTTTTTTCTTATTAAAAAAAATTAACTTCAGTATATTTTGATCATATTCTTCCCCAAGTCCTTCCAGATCCTTCCCCTAACCAAACTTTAAGTTCTTTCTCAAAAACGACCAAATGCCCCCCAAAACAAGAAAAAATAAAATGACAATGTAAAATTAAACAGACAGACAGACAGACAGACACACACACACACACACACACACACACACACACACACACACACACGCACAACACCAAACTGTAACCAAATAAAAGCACACACAAAAAAGACCTGTATAATCCATTATACGTTAGTCAACTATTCCTGAACATGAGGCCTGTTCTGTAGTGGTTGATATACTCAGTGTCATTCCATTTGAAAAAACTGACTTTCCCTTTCCCAACAGGTATAAATGATATTCATTCAATCATTCATAAAAAAATATAACAAAATAAAATATAATAAGATAAATAAAAATTATCACATCAAAGTTAGTCAAGAAAAGTAAATGGGAAGAAAAGAGCCCAAGAGAAAAGATAAGAATCAGAGACCACTTGCTCACATTCAGGAGTCCCATAAAAAACACTAAACTAGAACCCAAAATATATACACAGAAAGCTGGTGCAGACCCCTGCAGGTCATGTGCATGCTGCTTCAGTCTCTGTGAGTTCATCTGACCTTTGCTCATGCTGATTTTGAGGGCCTTGTTTTCTTGGTGGCTTCCATCCCCTCTGGCTCTTACACTCTGCCTCTTCTTCTACAGGGTTCCCTGAGCTCTGAAGGGAAAAATTTGATGGAGACATCCCATTTAGGGATAAGTATTTCAAGGTCTTTCATTCTATGTGTAATGTCTGGCTGTAAGTCTCTATACTTGTTTCCATCTGCTGCAAGAGGAGGCTTCTTTGATGACGACTGAACAAGGCACTAATCTATGAGTACAGCAGAATGCCATTAGGACTCATTTTACCACTACAATTTTTTCTTTAGATCAGTATTTGGTTTTACACTAGGTCCCTGGGCTCTCTATTCTCTGGTTCTTGGTTATCCAAGCAGTGGTAGGTATTTGTTCCATCTCGTGGAGTGGGTCAAATCAGTTATTGGTTGGATATTCCCATAAGCTTTGTGCCACAAGTACCCTAGCATATCTTGAAGGCAGGATACCATTGTAGATGCCATGCTGGTTTGGTGTTTACTTTTCTCTTTGGGTATCATGAAGAGTACCTTCCTGTACCAAGGATGCTAGAACATAGGGGTGAAGGCTCTATGTAGGCATCAGCTTGACTTCTTCATACTCAACGAGTTGTGTAGGTGGTGTTGTCAGCAATGGGGCCTTGCTATTGGGCTCTGGAAAACAACCTATTGTCTTGGCAACAGAATAGCCTTGAACTCATTGGCACAGGAAAAGACTTTCTGAGCAGAACACCATTAGTGCAGGGACTAAGACCAGCAAATAATAAATGGGACTTCATGAAACTGCAAAGCTTCTATAAGGCAAAGTCCTTACTTTGGACAAAGTGGCAGCCTACAGAAGGAAGAAAGATTTTAACAACTACACATCTGATAGAAGGCTAATACCCAAAATATATAAAGAACTCAGCAAACCAGATATCAAGAAAATGAATAACCCAATTAAAAATGGGGTACAGACCTAAACAGAGATCTCAATAGAGGAAACTCAAATGGCTGAGAAACACTTAAGGAATTGTTCAACATCCTTATCCATCAGGGAAATAAAAATCAAAACTACTTTGAGATTCCATCTCACACCTGTCAGAATGGCTAAGATCAATAATACAAGTGACAGCTCATGCTGGCGAGGATGTGAAGTAGAGGGACACTCCTTCATTACTGGTGGAAGTACAAACTCACACAGCCACAATGGAAATCAGTGTGGCGGTTCCTCAGGAAGATGGGAATCTATCTACCTCAAGACCCAGCTATACCACTCTTGGGCATATACCCGAAGGATGCTACATCCTACCGCAAAGACACTTGCTCAACTGTGTTCATTGCTGCTCTATTCATGATAGCCAGAAATCGGACACAATCTAGATGTCTGATATAGTTAGGGTTTTTATTGCTTCAATGAAATACTGTGAGCAAAAAGCAAGTAAGGGAGGTGAGGGTTTATTTGGCTTACACTTCCATATCACTGCTCATTACTGAAGGAAGTCAGGACAGGAACTCAAACAGGGCAGGAACCTCGAGGCAGGAGCTGATGTAGAGGCCATGGAGGGGTGTTGCTTACTATCTTGCTCACTCTGACTTGCTCAGCCTTTCTCACTCTGTTTTTTTTTTAATAGAATTCTGGACCACCAGCCCAGGGATGGCACCACCCATAATGGGCTCTGCCTTCTGCCAATAATCACTAATTATAAAATGCCTTACAGCTGGATTTTATGGAAGCATTTTCTCAATTTAGGTTCCCTCCTTTCAGATAACTCTAGTTTGTGTGTCAAGTTAGCATAAGACTAGCCAGCATAATGTCTCTCGACAGAAAGAATGGATAAAGAAAATACGGTACACTTACACAATGGAGTATTACTCAGCTATTAAGAAAATGACATCATGAAGTTTGCAGACAAATGGATGGAACAAAAAAAATCATCCTGAGTGAGATATCCCAGACCCAGAAAGATAAATCTGGTGTGTGTTAGCTTATATGTGGATATTAGATGTTAAGTCAATGATAACCAACCTATGATCCATAGAACCACAGAAGGTAGGAAAAGAGTAAGGGACTAGAACAGACCTCATTAGGAAAAAGAAATAGAATAATTATGAATGGATGGGGGTGAAATTGGAGGATCAAGTGGTAGGAGAGAAGGGGAATACAGGGAGAGGCAGTTAAAATTAAGGGTCATTTGAGGGGTAGTATGGAAAGCCAATACAATAGAAACTTCCTAAAATATATACATATATGAAGGCAATCTAAATGAAATCAGCAAATAATGGGGGAGACAGAGTCCCAACTGTCTGTCTCTTCTCACCAAAGGGAGCTTCCAGTACTAGAACCAGGTTAAGCTAATTGAATTTTCTCTTAGAGTCTTGGCTGGCACCAGAGTGAATTCTTCTCGGAGAAGATACATTGTCAGACAGAAAACAGAGAACGGAAATTGTTATTATCTTTCTGCTAGGCTGCCTACCCAAGTTTGTAACTGAACATATTTAAGACACTATGGGAAATAAACAGATAATTGTTTGGAGTCCTCTTAGAAATTAAGGGAATTATACAGGAAAGAAATCCAAGAGTGGAAGGGTGGGAAAGAGAACGTGGGGGAGAGGGGGTGGAGAGAGAGAGAGAGAGAGAGAGAGAGAGAGAGAGAGAGAGAGAGAAATAGAAGGGAGAGGGGTAGATGGAGGTGAATGAGAAAGGCAGAATGGGAAGAGAGGGGAGGGGGAGAGAGAGGGAAGAAGGAGTGATTATGTTCTGGGCAGGTTTGTTACTCACTGGGTTTTGCAAAGTTAAGCCTTTCAGTTGCTTCTCTGTAAAAAGAAGCTTCTGGGACCAGATGATGCTCTGGTATTTGAAAGAGGATTTAATTTTTATTAGGAAAATTAGAGTTTGGACTAGGTGGTATTATAGACTGAATCAATACTCACTAACAGAACTTAACTTGTCCACTGCCATGAATAATTTAGTGAGTAAGGTCTCTGCACTCATACTCACAGTACACACTAATGACTTGGTAATTATTTCAATTGATTTTCAATGAACTGTTGACTACTTTGTTGGCATACCAATAAACAAAGACAGACTGTGTAGACTCTGTGTCTCATACTTAGATCTTACTCTTGTGTTTCTGAATGGAAATAAATGCACTGAAATAAACATCACTGTGTATGTTTTACCAGAATTACCACTGAACATATGTAGTGTCTTACAGAATCCTAATTTGGATTGTAATGAACAGAGGAAAAGATAATTATGTAGCATAAGGAATTGGGAAGCCGATAGAATTTTGGAGAATATGTACCTCATTCATGTGTAGAAACTCTCAGTGTCACGAACAGATTATAGCAGTTAAGTGAGCAAACTCTAATCATACAAAAATATAAATAAATCCCCCAGACCTACTGCTAAATGAAAAAAAAGTTGTAAAATCATTTATGCAGCTAGATGCCTTGCATATGAGGCTATGGATGTGAAAAATGATACACTCTTGAATTAACAACTACAGAGATATACCCAAGCATACAAGAATAAACATCCAATTCAGAATGTTGCGATCTCAAGGTCAAAAAGAAGGTGTGAAGATTGGAAATAAGAATAAATGGAATCTAGAGGCATTAATCAACTGCTTGAAGTCATAAAACAGGTTAGCACAGGCTCAAGCTGCTGAGACTTTGTTAGTTAAAATCTCTTTTCGGTATACAATTAAGTTTCCTGAAATTCTCCAGAGAGAAGACTCTAAGAGACCAGCTTGGGTGACAATGGTGTTATTGTGCTTGAGACAGAGTCTCACTCTGTAGCTTATGATGTCCTGGAACTCCATTGTAACCAGGTTGGCCTTGAGCTCAAGGCAATCCTCCTGCTTCATCCTTTCCAAATGCCTGAATAACAGGTACTAGCCACCAACACCCCCATCTGAGATTTTGCTTTTCTTTCCCATATTAATAACTCAACTTTTGTTAAAAACAAAATTTTAAGAAGGGAAAAATGAAACTTTCCAGGTTACATACAGGTAAATTTTGTTATTTTTTATTTATCTCAAATTTTTAGATTATTTTTACTTAATTTTATAATTTTACCTTTTCATAATTAAAATGTAATAAACATGCACACTTTTGAGCACAGCATAGTGTTTAGACACATACACATGGTATATATAGATTCAATGGACATAATCAGCATTTCCTTCACTTATGTCTTTACACTCACATTCTTTAAGATTTTCTCTTCTAGATTGTTTTTCAAATTTATTTTAATGTTCCATACATTTTACCACACATGGGAAATTTTTCTTCTTTTTATGGTAGAGAAATATTCCTTGTGCATGTATTCCACACTTTCTTTCAGATGACACATTGCTGATCCCAGTGGAAACATTTCGGATACACCACACACCAAGCACTTTCATTTCTGAAAAATGCACAGGTGAGCAACAGCCTCACTTTCCCCCATTAGTTAGTGGAGCCCTTGTTGGACATGGATTCATTCATCCAGTCAATATTTACTGTGGTGTACTGGGCACTTAAGTACCAAGTGCTCTGCTAGGAGCTTCCATATTGTGTTGAACAGGCAGCACCTTGCAGTCTGTGGTATAAGGAGAATTAAAAGCATTGATGGGAGACTCTTTAGTGTCCTTCTTGCTTTACTCTATCATCCAGGATGAGTAAAGTTATTTGCATCCATGATGAGGTCCCTTGGAAATCAGTGACTCCTCTCCAGGAATGATGGCCACTTACTACTGAGCATGAGAAAAGGGTTTTCAAAGAACAGGGACACCTTAGGACCCTGGGAGACACAGACCCAAGACACAAGCACTTGTTGGGGATCTCTCTTTAACTTCTCTTCTCTCCCTATCCCCTCAGCTCAAGCTCAGCACCTTCAGCTGCTCTGGTCTCTAGGATCGAAAATAGCCACACAATTTCTGAATTTTACATCACATAATCTAGACACTGAGACCTGAAATCCAGGTCTTAATATCGAAATCTCAAGAAAGGAAATCATTCACTGGCCATGCTAGGGCTGTCCTCTCATTCCCTGGACTATGTGCACCCAGTGGTCAATGGTACATTGGGAACAGTGGCAGATGCTGGTCCAAAGGACAACATGATGGGTTGCTTTGCAATATGGCAGTTCCTGGTATATCTCAGAAGGTATTATTAGAGAGGAGGAGATACCTGAAAAGGAAATGGAGCCACAGGGCCAGGCTGCCATAGAAAGGTGAGTGCTGAGCTGAAGCAAGGCCATCACTGAATGCTTGCATTCCCAACGCTCAGGGACAACCGATGAATTCATGGCATCACTAAATTCTTAAGGATCTTTTAACAGGATGGACAATGTTTATATCAAGAAAAAAATGGTGGTTTTTTTTCTTCCAGATTCAGACAAAATTAGAACCAAAACATAATTAAAGAGGAGGGCACATACCTATCTGTCTTAGGAAAGTAGTGTCTGAGTGACTTGCCAAAATCCCCCCATGATCTACTTGTACCCCTAAGCTTTGTGAGGCCTGAAAATGTACACACTTTTGTAGGAAAGTTGATCTCTGATTTTTTTTTTAAGACTGCAATAATTCCAACAGGATGCCCTGGATAAAACATTTGCACAGCAACAGCACCTCCACCAATGAGCAGGAGCTGAAGCTGCTCGAATCTCCAAGGCTAACGGACTTTGTGTCTAAGCAGCTTACGAGTATTTTCCCTTTTCACTAGCAAAAGCTCCCCTTTGCCTTTACCTCCTCGAATAGCACATTTCACCACTCTGAATCCCGCTGTCTTGCATTGTTTCTGGAGATACTTACTCCCTTACTCATTGGAAAGCCCCGATGTATGTGGTTTAGTCAAGCATTTTCCTGTTACGAAGCATGGCTGTGGAACATTAGTCAGTCTCTAAGGACTTGCAATGACTTGAAGGTGAGGACTCTCACTTCCTTCTGGCAAGTGAAGCAAAAGGAGGGAACATCACTTAGTCACAGAGTGAGATTCAGGCACTTGGAGCGGGCACACAGGACACAGCACACAAGGCCATCAGATTACCCAGGGCTGGGTGACTGAGAATTAATATGGAATTTGAAAGACGACATGGATGCATGGCAAAGTGAGGGCTGGCCACATTGTCATCTGAAGGCAAGGGATATATCAGCCACCAAGTACAAGGCCTCCTCCTTTGGAAACATCCCCCCCCCACACACATACACACACAATGATTAGGCACTGATCTAATCACCATGAACTAAAATTTCCAAACAAAACAGGAAAGATCTGGAACACTTACTTTAGGATGTGTAAGGACACTGAAGCTGCACCCTACAGGATAAGGGAAAACTCAGCCATGCAAAGAGCCAAGGAAATGTGTTCTGGGAAAAGGAGCAACGGACAGAAAGGTCCTGGCATGGCCAAGCATGGCAGTGTCCAGATGAAGGCGGCAAGGGGAAGCATCCATTTGATTTTTTAAAAGCTGGCTACACTGAGCCAAACCAGGGGAAGCAATTTAAATGAGTCTTTTTAACAAAAAGAAACTTTAGTCCCTGGAAACGACCACTGACAATCAAGCCAATGCCCTTCCATGTTGACAAAGGCTTTGCTGTCGTTCCGGCAAACAACAAGAAAGACGTACAATTTCACAGCATCGCTATCAGGATTCGCAGTTGGCAAAAACCATACTCTTTCATCAGAGAGACTCAGGAGAATAGAATGATATGAATCCTGTCTAGAAGGAAAACTTTGGAGGCTAAAACTAAGAGGAAGAGTTTGAAAGAGGAAGCAAAATGGACTGTCTAGAGTTCACACGAAGCACGGAGACTGTGTGAAAACCGAATCAGCTTCAGAGAGAAAACATCGAGGTGACAGTCCTCAGGCTCATGCATCAGAAGGTTATCTTTTGCTTTCATACTAAAAAACATTGGAGAATTAACATGCAACTGATGTCTGTTGAGCTTTGGGAAAGAAGATGTCTCTATCTTGCTTTGGCTATCTTGATGTGAAATTCAGGGCTTGAATAGAACTTGATATATAGAAAATTATATCACTGTTTATAAGGAACACGGCCAATGTGTATTTGGGACCAGAGTTCTGCAGACCCAGACATTGTTTTCTTTTGAAATAGTCTTTCACTATATAGTTCACACTAGTCTTGAACTCATTATTTAAGCAAGGCCAACCTCAAACTTATGATCCTGCTGCCCGAGCCTCTGGAGTGCTGGGAATATTAGGTTTGTAGTCCCACCTCCCTGTTAGTGTCATAGTTAGTTTTGTCTAGACACACTGGGAAGAGGGACTCTTTCATCTGAAGAGCTGCTCCACCAGATTTTCTGCCATGGTGTGGTATGTCTGTGGAACATTTATGTTTTCCCAGTTGATAATTGATGGGAGAAGACTCTCCATGATGGACTGCAACCTGTGAGCCTAATAAACCCTTCCCTCCCTTTTTTTCCCAACAGAAAGCAAACTAAAAGAGTTAGTTTGTTAGTTTACTCCTTTATGTAATGCTGCTGGCATTGACTGATGTCCTCATAGATGTTTAACATATGCTGTCATCACTCATCCTAAATCCATTTCAGGCAAGAATTAGCTGTATGAATCTTTTGTAGATATTAATGATAACATATAGCAAAATAATTGATCTTGGGTTCTAATAATGCTGACTCCTACACTAAGTACAGATATCCATACTTTGTTGTTGTTGTTGTTTTGTTTTCTTTGAGACAAGGTTTCTCTGTGTAGTTTTGGTGGCCATCCTGGATCTCTCTCTGTAGGCCAGGCTGGCCTCGAACTCACAGAGATCTGTCTGGCTCTGCTTCCTGAGTGCTGGGATTAAAGTGTACTCCACTGCTGCCCGGCCAGATATCAATACTTGTTTGTTGCAAATCAAGAAAATAAGTGGTAGAAAGTTGAGAAAATATGTGTATTTAAAGATATAGAAGATATAAAATCAGAGTTAGTGTCTTTACAATAGACATATTAAACAGCATCAGTAAGGAGCTAAAATGATTGGTCTTAAATAAAAATGCTTAGAGGTTGTTGACAAAGATTTTCATAATTGATGTCTTCAGAAATTTCTTCAATTTGGAAAGGTTGAAGCTAAACTTCATAGTGGAGTATTTCAGAAAAAGAAATAATGAAAGCTAGCCAACGAGATTCACCTTGAGATCACCTGCTTTGAATTGAAAATGTATGTGTTACCAATTCAGTACTTGATAGTGAATCTTATACATGTATGTCTCAGGCAAGTCACACACTCTTACTGTAAAAGGAACATAGACAAGTGTTATGACTTCTGAGGGTGATCTGGATCATCTCTTTCATGAAATGCTTTAAACATTTGAGGCTTCGTTCTCTATGAAAAAGATCAGACTGTGTGATAGCGGGGTCAAAGACTCAGGAAGAGTGAGGTACTGTAGGTCAGGAGGCAAGTTCTACTAATTAACACAGTGAACTCACAAAGGATGCTGCTATAAACCAACAATGCCTCAGGAGTGTGGAACCTGGTCTCTTGGAATACTGAAACAAGTCTAAGGGAACATTTGGCTAGGGTGTTGGAAAACCAACATAAATATTATTTATTCACCTCCACAGCTAGGCAGTGGAGCATCTGCCACACATTGGCTCTATGCTGTTGGAAGGGTGTACGGGAGTAAATGAGCCAGGGTGACTGATCTGCAGAGTGAACAGAGAAAATGAAATTATAGCTGAGCTCTGAAGGTGAGGCATGGGAAGTAGGACACGGGTCCCAGTTCTGAAGCTCTGAGTGTGGAGTCAGCAAGAGGACTGGTCTGGCCGATTTACCAAGTTCTTGGATTTCACAGACTAGGAAGTTCAAGTTTAGGCAGCTAAAAGTAGTGAGAAATTTTTTTTTCTGTACTGAAGAACCTTTAGACCCTTTCTCTTTGTCCCAACTTATTATTTTGTCCTGCCATGGAGGGCCCTTTTGCTTTTTATCACAATAGATTGTCCTTGTGTACCAATGTGTTGGCTGGGCACAGGGCCGCTTTCTTCCTGTACTATCTATGGGGCCAGTATCCTCGAGGAAAGGGATGTTTTACCTGGGTCACTGTAATATCCTTACGTTCACCACATTGTTTGGTATCTGCAGCTGTGAAGTCCTCAGGCCATACTGCTGAGCGAATGCATGCCTAACCTCCCCAGGGCTTGTGGAGGCTGGAGATGCAGCCAGGCAGTGATCCTGCCGCACCCACCCTGTCACCTTCCTTCCAACTTCCACATGAGCAAACCAGTCTGGCCTGACATTGAATAGAATAGAATGGTTCTCCCAACCATTCTAGCCAGAGCCAGAACGGAGGATTTTATTTTACTTTTTAATTTTTTCTTAATGAGTTAAGGTACAAGGTTGGGCAGCATCCAGCTTCCTGAGCTGTAACTGAGTCTTAATTATACTGCTCAGAACAGGCAAGGCTTGGATGCCCAGCCTCATTCCACTAAGGATAACAGGCTGCAGCCATGAACTTCTGCTTGCCAGGCACCATGCTGAGTGTCTTGCAAAACTGGTTTCTCTGAGTTTCACTGAAGCTCGGGTCTCTCATCTTCCTACAAAGGCAAGGTCTCATCGGATTGGCATCTTACCTTAGGACCCCATTTGTCCTTAATTTATTTCTTCCAACAGTTCTTCTTCTGAACAGCATAGACTAAGTTTTCACCCACTTTTTTACTAATTGTGTGGAAAATGTTATCCCCATTTGATAGATGACAAAGGTGAGTCTCGGAAAGGCTAGGGAATGTGCTCAGGTCACAGCTAAAGAGAAGGGCATGAGACAGCTGAACTCCTCAAAACCTTTCTGAATGGAAAACTTGTGCTCTTTAGTGCAAAATGTTTTAAAAACAAAACTCGTAATAATGTCAACAAAGCACAGAAATGGATGTTTTTAATTAGATATTAAAATTGGGGCTGTGGGAATGGCTGAGTGGATAAAACACTAGCTGCACAAGCATGAAGACGTAGTTAAGATCCCCAGAACTACATAAAAAGCCAAGTGGCCAAACTGTGATCCCAGCATTCGGGAGGTGGAGTAGGGATGCCTTAGGCAAGCTGGCTAGCTAGACTAGCCAGATCAGGAACTCCAGGTTCAGCATGAACCTGGCCTGTGACAGAGGAAGACATCTCTGTTCAAGCTCTGGCCTTCCCATGTATGCATACACCACACACATGAGCCCTCACACACACTTGTACCCACATACACGTATATGCACACACATGCACACTACACATACATACACACTTGCAAATTAACTGTTTAAAGAAAGGAAAACATGGGTACTATAAGGCAGTCTATCATCTGATGATGAGACAAGCTTTCATTTCTCTGTCATCCAATTTCCCCTTCATTTCCAAAAGACTATGTCTTGTGTCTTCATCATCCTCTACCAGCATGTCAGAGAATTTGAAATGATTTAGTTTGGGATCCTAAAGTATTTTATTTCCTTAGAAAAAAGCCCAGGAAAACCAAGGGAGCACAGAAATCAGTCTATAGCCTCCACTTCAAAGGCCTCAAGCCAGAGTGTGCGGAGAAGCTAGGCGTCCTCTGATACAGTTGAAATGAAACCTAAACACCTGCTTCATCTGTGGGAGCTTGACGAGCTGAAGCCAGCTCCTCTTAGAAGGTGTGTGTGTGTGTGTGTGTGTGTGTGTGTGTGTGTGTGTATGTGTGTGTGTGTGTGTGTGTGTGTGAGAGAGAGAGAGAGAGAGAGAAAGTGTCTCCAAAAGACAGATTTTTTTCGTTTTATCTTGCCATCAAAGTATATATTCAGATTTTTTAGGTTTAAAAAGTGATTGTCATTGAGTTTTAAATACCTGACATTCCCAGTGTTATTGAAAATGGATACCAAATGCATAGGTACCTACCTATGTGGAAAGCTACAGACTATTTGGGGACCGCTGTAGTATGAGGACCTCCCCACACAGTTCTTGATGAAGATTCTAGCTTGTAGCAGAGTTCATGAATATATGCCTTCTGAGTTGCTTCATTTACTAGTATCAAGGATTTTAAAGCATTTTACTGATGCTGTTATATTTATTACCCAAGCATCTAATTACTGTTTAGGACTCCTAAGAGACAGCAAGACCCGTGTATGGGTCTCACTGCAGTAACTCATTACTTCTTAATGATAGGCAACTTCCCTCACTTTGTCTAGTAACTGGGGTAATAGGAATCTTCCCTTTCCCAAAAGTATACAGGTGTGATCCTCACAGTGACACAACCTGGCTTTAAGTCTGGGCTTTCCTTCCATACATATGCTTTGAAATGATAGCCTTTGGATAAGTGGTTCATATTCTAGAGTCTCAGTGCCTTCAACAATTGCCCATCTACTCAGATATCATAAGGACTGGAGAAAGTTTATATTAAATATGATACTTTTTAAGCTCTTAACTAAATAAGAGCTTTGGACACATGTGAGATGCATTTTATTTTTTATTTTTTAATTAATTAGTGTGTGTGTGTGTGTGCGTGCGTGCGTGCGTGCGTGCGTGCGTGTGTGTGTGTGTGTGTGTGTGTGTGTGTGTGTGTGTGTGTATACTTGCCGTAACATGTATGTAGAGGTCAGAAAACACCACTATAGAGTTGGTTCTCTCCTTCCTTCCGTCTTTACCTGGATTCTGGGCATTGAACACAGGTCGCCTGGCTTATACGGCAAGAAGTCTCTACCCACTGAGCTGTTTTGTATGCTGTTGACACACGACTTGACCGTCTCTCAGTACATCTTGTTTCTTCCTGACAGACTAAGCCATGTTTCTCTCGTACAGTAGTCTTTATGTATGAATATGTTTTCCTTTGTGTACTAGAGACTGGTAAAACTCTCCTAAAGTTGTAGGCAATCGTGATGTTTGCAAACAGCTAAGAAGGAGATATTTCAAGTTTTCCTCCTCTGCTGCATTCCAGTCCATAGTCCCAGTCCAGTCTTTCATTCAGTACCCACCTCCGCGGGCCTCACCATGCAAGGGAACTGACATTAGGAGTTAGTTTTCAGAGAGATTAGCCTATATTCTTTATCACAATTAAATATTGTAAGTACTTACGCAAAATTATTCAGTAATATAGTATCTCACAGTCATAGTTTGTACACATCAGGGAGTTAAGAATACATGTTAGGAATACAACATAGAAAACAATTATAGACAACCTCTTTAACATAGGCCACTGTACAAATTAAACAGATCCAAACTGTTGGCAAAGGTAAACCAAGGAAGGTATTTAAAAATGGAAATCACCTTGAAACTTGTCACGCTGGTGACTCCACGATCTGTTCAAGGTTGTTTAGCAGATACTTCAAGGGTATTTTATATAGACTATCTTTAAGTAGGTCACAATTGGAAACAATTAAGAAATCTCTATGCTTCTACTTTATTTTTCTTAATAGTCATAAACCAAAGTCTGTTTCTTCCAGAAGAAAACAGTGAATTTCATTAACAGTCAAATGTATACATTCCTGAGAGGTTCTCTGACATTTCCCTTAATACTATGATTTTAATTATAAATATAACCATTTTAACAGTCACTGCACACCTCCTAGGTACAGGCATTTTCACCTAAATGAAGAATATAAAAGATGAACCTAGCAGTGGTCAGGAAAACATGGTCTATGGACCAAATCTGGCCTAGCATTTTTTTTGTAAAGTGTTATTGAAACATGAGTTCATCTATTGTTCACTCAGTATCAATGGTCACTTTTGTCCTATATTGTCAGTGTTGAGTAGTTATAATAGAAATATTATGGCCTGCCAAGTCAAAAACATCTTGCTATTAGTACTTAAGTTGTTTCCCTGGGCGTGGTAGCTCATGCCTTTAATTCTAGCACTCGGGAGGCAGAGGTTGGCAGATCTGTGTGAGTTTGAGGCCAGCCTGGTCTACAGAGTGAGTTCTAGGACAGGCAGGGCTTACACAGAGATATCCTGTCTCAGAAAAAAAGAAAAGTTGTTTCAGCCTCCACTTAACAACAAATTTATGAAGAATTTTCATGTTGATGTTGAGAATCAACATAAAAAAATCAGGAATTAAAAAAGATTCCCGTATATTTTGCTCCTATTTATGCTTGGTGCAGACTGGTAGGCAGATCAAATAGGGAATACGTTTTATACTTCTATAGGTAGTTTCAAAAAAGCCACTGATGCTGTGCTAATGGGACCAGGATGCTCCCCTTTGATATGACACAAACTGCAGGGTAAGCCCAACAAAAGGGCCATTGCATTGTAAAGTATTTAAAATATTTACTCCTTTTAAGATCTGGGCATTTGAGTTGTCGATGTTGGAACCTTTCTGGCTTATCATATATCTGTCACCATCACACTGAGGGGCCATTGTGGTTATCATTTAGGGAAAACATAGGGTCTACATGTTACCTGTGTGCTGTTCTTCAATCCAGACTTGGAGATACATGAAGAGCAGAAGCCCTGCTGTCCCAAACAGCAGGACAGAAAGGAAGACTTGTTTGGGGTTCATGACCACTTCAGATGGCTGTGTTTCTCTTCATGTCCAAATGCCAAGGCTACGGCTTATTTCTCCATGGAGTTTTAATCTTTTCTTGATCTCTTGGGGCCCATTCCTCAAAGTAACCTAGAATTCCAAACAATTCACATTGTACATGTCTGGATTTGTATTCAAATATGGCAAAAAAAAAAAGCATGCATATGAACAGCACTGAAGTCTCAAATACGTGGTAACTCACTGAAAGAGGAGCCCTGTAGTAAATGCTCCCAGGAAGGAACTTGGTGTCCTATCTGTAGAATAGCGTATGCTCTTATCCTACCCATACTAAAGCGCAGAGTAACATTTAATCAAGTGAAAAGTTAAGCTGTTTCATGTTGTAAAGAGTCAAGTGAAGATTTGAGTTACTTCAACATGATCATAAAGAGAAGAAGGGAAACAATGGATTGCAAAAGAATGGAGAATGAGGTTTAGGACAGTCTTGTAGGATTTGGGAAAACCCTTCAGATCTTTAGTATCAAGGACAGCAGGATGCTCAAATTACCTGGGGAAAAAGAAAGTAGTAGCCTCATGAAACCATGCACCTCCTCTGGTGTTCTTTAATGAGTCTCTAGGCTATTTGCCCTTCCCCCAACACTGTGTAAATGTTATGTGAATGTCTGTAGCACTGGACTCTCAAGGGAATTGTGCATGGGAAAGGGTTTCAGGTTCAGTTCTAATGCAGTTGTTTGTTTTTGAATATTTTCATATGTAGTTGGCTGGATCTGTGGATGAAGTATGCACACATTCAGGACAGATATCTGTTTTGGCCAAATATTTTCAATCACACATTTGATGAATGCATAGATTAGGAAAACTGACTGTATATAAAATTCAAAACTGGGAAGTTTAATCTAGCATTTCCCATTTAGGTGAAATAACAGATTTATAAAATTTAAATGGGGAATTTAAAATCTCCATGGGGCATAAAAAATACAAAAGGCTTGGGTCTGAAAATCCCCTCCCATAAGAACATAATTACTGAAATCTATTAGAAAGCATAAAAATCCACCTTGGCAATGAAAGATTGCTTAAATACAAAACAAAAGAAAACCAATCCAAATCAGCTTTTTCTTTGAATAAACTTATTTGATTTAGTCTTAATTTTCTTCTATGTCACACCCACTTCTGAGAATCTAATGGAAGTATGAACATTCTCCTTAGAAAAATAAAAACACTCACAAGAGCCTGCATCAGATGCTGGTGTTTGTGTGACTTTCTTGAAATTCAAGTGAGGATCATGTCTCCCACTGAACCATACCAAGCAGCATGGGGCCTCCCCTGGTTAACAGCCTGGCAAATGGGGTCACTGCCAAGACTGTATCTATGACATGCAGAGAGCCCCTTGTTGGCCACACACCACATTTCCTCTCTGGAAGAGTTGCATAAATATTTCTTCAATATGAAGACATTGTACGACTACTGTGTCTATAACTCATCTCTTATCCCAAATATGACTCAAACTCTTTGAGGAGAGTCTTTGAGGGAGCATAACTGGTGTGTCTTAGTGAAAGGCTGTATGGGTTAGCTTTTTGTTGATGTGATAAAACATCCCAATGAAAAGTGACTCGGGGAGGGAAGCATTGGTTTCATCCTACATTTGACAGTCTGATGTTGATGGAAGCCAGGATAGGAGCTCAAGGAGGACTCTGGGGGCAGGGGAGGAAGGAGCCACTGCCGCGGAATGCTGCTGACTGGCTTGCTTTCCTCAGTGGTTCAACTCACCTTGCATTCGTTCCCCCACCGTTTTGCATTTTTTATTAAAATATCATCACATTGTTTCCCGTCCCCTTTCCTTAGTCCAGTTTCCCCTATGTCCCTCAAATTCCTGGCTTCTTTTCCTTTGTCATTATTACATATTTATATGCATAAATATTTAAATATAGCCTGCTGAGCCCATTTACCCTTTTAGTCATTTGGAAGTGTGCCTTTCAATCCTGTTGCAGTCACAAAGTTGTGGAGTAAATTCCCAGCATTCCTTTTCCTTGGCAACACTGAGCCCGTGCACATTGACTGGCACCCTCCCAGTACCCTGTTGTCAGCCGCTGAAGCTACCTTTCTAGTTTCTAGTATGTCAGCTCAGTGGAATCATCAGTGTTTTGCTGTTTTGGTTAAAGGTTTATTCATTTTATTTTATGTGTCCAAGTGTTTGTCTACATGTACATCTGTGCATCATGTACATGTTTGGTGCACACAGAGGCCAGAAGAAGGCTTAGGTTGCCTGGAATTGGAGTTAAAGACAATTGTTTGCCTCCACGTGCGTGCTGGGAACCAAACCCAGGTCCTTTGCAAGAACAGCAAGTGCTACTTACCACTGAACCATCTCTCCAGCCTCAATACGGAACTCTCTCTTTTCTTTCCTTCCTTCCTCCCTCCCTCCCTCCCTCCCTCCCTCCCTCTCTTCCTCTCTCCTCCCCTCTCTCTTTCATGATAGGTTTGTGTCACTTAGCATAATGCTTTCAAGGTTTGTTGAGTTTGTAGTTTGTGCCAAAGTTTCCTTCTAGTTTAAAGACAAATAGCATTATATAATTTGTGTTACCACAAATTATTTACCCACACATGCATCTGTCCATGGACACTTGGGTGGTGTCCACCGCATGGCTATTATGAATAACACTGGTGTGAACAGGATGCACATGTATCCTGTTAAGAGCCTCCTTCCAGCACTAGCCACACTACTTCTCAGCACATGTCCAGAAATTCCACTTCTGGGTCACATGATAATTCTGGTGTAAGCTTTGAGGAAGCCATGGTGGCTGTTTCACTTTCTGTTCCTACTAGCAATGTGCTAGCTTAAGTTTTCTTTTTTTGGTTTAGCTTTTTGTTTTGTTTTTCTGTTTTGCTGTTGTTTTTAGTTTGTGTCTCACTATGTAGGTCAGGCTGGCTTTGAAGTCATGATCCTCCAGCCTCAGTCACCCAAGTACTGGGATTACAGGTATGTGCTACCATGTCCTGCTCATGGTCTTTACATTCTTGCCTGTTCATCTGTCTTCAGTTTTTACTTGTTTTTATTAATTGTCAAACTAATGAATGTGAGGTAGTATGGGCTTAACTTTCATTTTCTTTTCTTTTCTTTTCCTTTTCTTTTCTTTTCTTTTTTTGGTTTTCCGAGACAGGGTTTCTCTATGTAGCTTTGTGCCTTTCCTGGAACTCACTCTGTAGCCCAGGCTGGCTTCCAAGTCACAAAGATCTGCCTGCCTCTCGAGTTCTGGGATTAAAGGCGTGTGCCACCACCGCCCGGCAACTTTCATTTTCTTAATGAGTAAGGATTTTGAGCATTTGTGTGTGCTTCTTGACCTTTTGTATGAAGAAATGTCTATAAAAAATTCTCTGTCCATTTTAATTTATTTGTTTCAATGACTCCTCCTCATCATCAACCACTTGCATTCTGACATACCCCAGGATCGCCTGCCCTGGGGTGGAACCACCAACAGTGGTCTGGACCCTCCTACATCAACCACTAATCAAGAAAATGCCATATAGGCACACCCACAGGCCAATTTGATGGAGGAGGCAAGTTCTCAACTGGAGTTCTTTCTTCCCAGGTAACCCTAGCCTATGTCAAGTTGAAAGTTAAAAGCTGCTATGAGTAAGTGCAGGGCTGGTTAAATGATAGTATTTAGGTATTTTTGCTCTTTCTCTCTCTCTTCTTTTCCTTCCAATAGTACTTTGTTATGTAGCCCAGGCTAGCTTCAAACTCTGGTTTCTCCTGTGTCTACCTTCCAAGTACTGAGATTGGAGCTGGGTATCACCACATGCAGCTTAGTTAGCCATCCTTAGGAAACCAGTTTTCACACAGCACTTGGCTTCGGAGCTAGTATGAAGTCAGAGTTTGTGGGGGATGTATAAAGTATTTAGAATGATTGTTTGATTAGAAAAAACTACAACCCCATACTCAAAAGCATTGATGCACAAGCAGAAAAAATATCATCACAAGCACTCATTTTCTTTACATTTTAATTGTAATGTGGAGGGGGCCAAAATGAAACAGCCACAGTTGTTAGCATCTCAGGTCACTTATTCAAATCAGCTTTTCTCAGTCCCCTAAGGAAGTGGCAACTCTTAGTGATTTTGTTAGCGCTTGGGGGGATTTTCAGTGTTTTGATCATGTCAGGAAAGCAGGTTTTAAAGATGTCAAAAATCTGCTGATTTTGATGGGTGATCTTTTACACCTATATTGAATGAAAAACAAATATATATGGGTGTTTCAGCCATCTTCAGCAAAGAACAACTCCCAAGGGAAGCTATGAAAAGAAGCTGGCTTTCCATGATTCCTGGGTGTAAGAAGATTGAGATGGAAGGAAAACAGTTAAACAAAATCTAGTGCTAACGAAGAAATAGCTGTTTACAAGAAGAAATAGACTTTTACAACCTGTCTACATAATTAAAACTTATCTCAGACGAGGAAAGATAGAAGAAAACTTAGAAATCACAGTGGTGTCACAAACCTACGGGATGGTGGGTGTGCCAGCCCACAGAAGCACTCCTTGGGGGTTTGCAGAGGAAAATTATTACCTACCATGCTGGAAATAGATTAAGAATTTGCCCTGATTTTTTCCAGAGGTGTTGCTATCATCTCTCATATCCTCCTGGGTGAGGGAGGAGGCAGAAGAGCCATAATTGTTATTATGGCAGATGTGGGGAGGACTGAGTGATTAAAGCCACGAGGCAGAAAGGCAATCTGGTGTGAAACGGAGAGATCCGTTTGTTTTTCCTCCATCCCAGTCCATTAACCCAACGTTGGCATGAGGAAACGGCTCTCATTAAACACAGGTGAGGTGGGAAGAGCAACTGTTTTGCTTTAAGCAAACTTGAAGGTCAGTCGAGATGGGAACATGCACCTATTTGGAGATCATATATCTACCTCCAAGCCTGCAGGGGAGAGAGTGTAGTCTGTTGGAAAGTGACATTATGGAGAGTTGTACTGGTTTATGTGCGTGCACTCAGTGATATTCCCACAGTTTAAAGTTTCCTGGGCTCGGCACAGCCCCCTCTATTTCCACTCATGGACACAATACCTTCAATTCAGTTATACTTACCAACTTGTTGCTTTGAACTCAGCTCGGAGGAGAAATAACAGGATAAAAGTTATGGCTGTATTTTACAGTGTGTTAGCAAATCCATAGTTCTAACTTGAGTGGTGACATGAGGAATGTTACAGTTTTCATGTCTACCACTTGTAGTTTTCTTAGAGCATTGACATTTCCACAATTATGAAAAGAAGTGCATATATAATCACTTCATGCTGTTATGATCCCAATACATGAAGCTTATTCTTTTAAAACATGGAGGCCATCAACGAAAGTATTTTGTAACTTAAGAATAGTAAAAAAAACCATTATTAATTAGAGGTGATTTATGTATAAGAAAATTAGAAGGTGCTAAGCTTGGCAGAAGTTCATGATTTTAGCAAGAGAGCAGTGGTATTGGCAAAGTTAGTTTTAGGACTAAATTATACAGGCAGTATGGTATAGAAGGAACCCAGAACACGGGTGCTTTTCTCAGAATCTAACCTAATGTTGGAACCCAGCAGGCATGTCTCCTCATCTTATCCATAATGGCTGGGTCATTCCTTTCCTTCCCGTCCCCTGTGTAAGCAGACACCACCATGAAGGACCACATCCATTAACTCCCACCCTTTCCATTGTCTGTGCCCGCCCACACATGTGGGCTCTGTCGCTGCAGAACCAGTGCCCTCGCTCCCCTCCATCTTCTCCAGATTCCTGGGAAGGGTGACTCCACCAACCCATCCTCAACCTGTGTACTCGGAGACTCCTTCCTCTCACCTCCTCTACAGCTGCCCGTTATCCCTAGACAGGCTTCCGGTTAGACATTCACGTCTGTATCTCAGGCCAGAACTCCCTGGAGGGGGAAATGATGCTGCATGGCAGAGCTTATAAAAAGATTACATTTTTAAAATTTTCTACCTTGTATTTTGTTACTGTTTTGGTTTTCACCATTCTGCCTGCCATTTGAGTTTCTTGTTCATATCTCCTCCCTACTTTTCTAATTTTGTTGGTTTGTTTGGGTTTTTTTTGTAGTCCTGGGGATTGAACCTGGGACTTGGCACACCAGAGACAAGCATTCTTTCACTGAGTCCCACCTCCAGCAACTTCTATTTTCACACCGGTTTGTGTGGTTTTTTTATAAGATTTTAGCTAGTAATTTATATTGGCATAACAAAACCTTTCTGTTTATGACTATTTCTGCCTTGCATATAGAGCTGAGCTTAACTATTATTAGGTTTGTGTTCTTGACCAAGGGTGAGATTGGAACCATGGAAGAACAGAGCCCAGAGATAGCTGGGTTCTAGTTTCTGGTCTGTTTTGTCTCCCTCTTTCCCTAAACCTTGCAGATTGGGAACCACAGCTCCAGGGGAAACTAATATTAGTGCCACTAGTTGCTTCTTCAATCATGTCTTTCCTCCTCCTCCTCCTCCTCCTCCTCCTCCTCCTCCTCCTCCTCCTCTTCCTCTTCTTCTTCCTCCTCCTCCTCCTCTTCTTCCTCCTCCTCCTCTTTCTCCTCCTCCTTGTTCTTAATCTTCATCTTCATTTTGAGGTAGCTGGGTACTTCCCTCCTTACCTCCAGCTGACACCACACAGGCAATGAAGTCCCAGATCTGTCAGCAGCTTCCACACTTATAGCCTAAAAAGCCCATGATTTCTGTCCATTTCATAGATGTTTATTTGCTTCTGTTCCTGGTTTTTGAGTCTGATTATACCCTCATGCTTTCTCCTTTCCAAATTCCATTTATCATTGTTTTGTTCTGGACTAGTCTAGGAGAGTAAAACATAAGCACACACACCACTCTTTCCCAGAAATCTTCATGTCATTTTTCAGTTCTAATTTACTTTCTCTATAAAATCAGGGTAACAGTATCTATTATATGTATCACATAACATTAGAAAATACTAAGTAAACAGAATGTGTTGGTGTTTCAGAAAAGTATACAACTAGCATGAAGCTTACCCTAAGACATTTTAGTAACATTGCTTAAGGTTTTTCATTTGGTAAGCATGGTAAATGTGCTAAAACAAAACAAAACAAAAAACATTGTGAAAGTCTTTTGCTGCTATCAGCCATATTGAGGTTAAGCTGTGATATGTTTCTAATAATATTCAGTCCATTGTGGACAGTTTATAATTAAGGGGACAGAAATTGAAATCATGGTCACTGAATAGATCCTTGTGTTGATAACCAAAACCAGCAAATATTGAATGGAAAACTTAATTAAATGAAGAATGTGACCTTAATGTACATTTTTAGGTGAGATTGGGTGTAGTTTGTGTCGATACCACGGTAGGCTTAATTTACTATTAAAAACAATCTTTTATATATATCTAGGGATTGAACCCACATACTCCTACACACTAAGCATGTATACTACTTAGTGATACTCTCTTTCATTTATTAATTTATTATTTATTCCTTTATTGAGGATCTTAGAGGCTGAATAATGCTGTTTTGGTCCATTTTTCTAACATGAAATTCTGTAAGCATTTCTACATTTTCACTAAATCCTTTCTCCCTTGACAAGTGTTATTTTAAAATAGCTAGAAGTCATAAAAGTAGTAGAACCCTATGTGCTCTGTCTCCAGCTTCTCCAGTGATAACATCTTAAGTATGCACAGCATCATTACCAAAATGGATAAGTTAAGAGCATTACTTTTGGCAGTTCCCCAAGGAGGTCCATCCTGTATTCACAGAAGCTGGTAAACACACTAATTCCATGGTAATAAATAATTTTGATCACAAAATGAATGTGAGTTGCCAATCAGATAACCTTAAATAAAAGATCCTTCTTGGTGGCCTGGTTGAACTCCATCTCATCGAAAATATCCTGAACAGTGGAAGAGGGAAAAAGAAGAGGCAGTCTCAGTCAGGCCCTGAGAGAAGGACTAGATGGACCTGTGTTAACACTGGAAATAGAAGCAGGGAACTATGTTGGCTCTAGATGCAGAAAACACAAAGAAACAAACTGGACAGGAAATGGTCCAGCTGACACCTTGGTTTTAGCCTGCTTCTGACTTCTACAGAACTATATGATTTGTGGTTTTTCAAGGCACTGAATTTATTATAATTTTTGTGGTAGGAATAACAACAAAACTAGCTGAGTACAATACCATTAAAATACCAGTTTGAAAGAAGACAGATGGTAAGGTTGTGATGGATAGGTGGAATGGCACTGAGAGTTTTCAAGTATTTTTCAGATGGTTTCTCAAGTTTTGTGTTTTATGGCTTATTGTGCAATTGCTCCAGCATTCAGTGTGTTCCGTCCTCCATTCCTTCACTAGACACTAATTTGTAGGTGTTTCTTTATTCATATTGTTCCTGTGATTTCCCATACAATTTATTTAACAGGTTCCTTCTACTTTTAGCTGTGGTAATTAAGATTTAATTATATAAAGTCTTTAACAAGACAAGGCTTTGCCTTTATATTCTTTGTTTTAGAGGGAAAAGTTTTGAATTCTTACATTCTATTATTTAATATAGAGGTTTTACTTTTTAAGCAATATAACCTTTCTTTAAAGACTGCATAAGACTAAATTCAAATGCCCTTGGAAGCATTTGTTTGTATTAGATGAGGCGAAACACTCAAAGGGGTTATTGCTAAATGAACCATTCATTCTGTACTTCAATTTTACTTGGCATCCCCAACCTGGTCTAAAGATTTTTAGAGTGGCTCAGCCTGGGAGGAGGGGACTGGCCCTGCCTGGACTGAGTCTACCAGGTTGAGCTCAGTCCTCAAGGGAGGCTTTGCCCTGGAGGAGGTGGGAATGGGGGGTAGACTGGGGGGAAGGGGAGGGGGGCGGGAGGGGGCAGAACAAGGGAATCCATGGCTGATATGTAGAACTGAAGTGTATTGTAAAATAAAATAAAATAAAATTAAATTAAAAAAAAAAGATTTTTAGAGCTTCGACTATTTTAAAATGTTAAGTATACAGGAAATAAAACCACTGTGGAAATTTTACATTTCTTTACATGAAACTGTAAGATTGTGTTATGCATATTCAAATGTCAGTCAAGATTCCTCAAGACCACCACTGACTTCATTGTGTAGAATCACAAAAATCCCACTAATCAACATGCAAGGCTAATACAGAATCCATTCTAGTTTACTAAGGGCACACATGATGACATGGGTTCTTGCAGTTCAAGACTTTGGCCTCAGGAGAATGAGAAATGGCAATTTGGGTGGCCATCAGTAAAATAACCTGATAGGATTATCAACAAGGAATATGCCAAAGCAGCTAAGAGAAAACTATGGATTGTAAGGGAGTTAGAAAGCTGAATGTAGTGATCTTGTTTTGTCGTTGAAATTAATATAGTTACCTCACAAAAGGTGAATAAAAAATGGCTTGCCCTGCAAGCTTGGGATGCACAGTGGCCTGAGAAACAAAATTACAAGTAGAAAGTAGAGTTGAAGAACACAGAAGTGACTATTGTGTTGTACTCCATGTAGAAGTTCCATAGCTTAAAATGGCTTGTTCCCACCCCAGCTCCATGAATGGGCATGGACGAGTATAATCTTGGCAGTGTGTGCCTATGTTCCTTGTAAAAATAGTTGGCTCAAAATGGCCTATACGTTCATCTCCTGTGAAATTGAGGGCTGACTAGCCTACATGAGGACCTGTCTCAAGAAGCCAAAAACCAAAACACAAAACAATAGCAATATGTTCCCCCCTGGTCTTGGAAACTGAAAATCAGAAATCAAGGTAGATTCAGAGCTACACCCACTTAGATGCAAAAGGGAGAATGCTTGCCTGGCTCCTGGGCTTCTGGCAACTCCAGGCATCATGTGGCTTCTTAGATCCGGCCTCTGCTTTGGCTTCATATGGCCCTTTCCTTTGTGTGTGTTTTCTCTTCTCTTTCAGAGATGCAGCAATATGCATAACATTGGATTTAAAGCCCACCCAGATACTGCAGCATTATTTCACCTAGATATTTTTAAGCTAATTTCAACAGCAGAGGTTCTTTCCTTAGATAAGGTCCTGGGTGTTAGGATCTGAGCATACCTTTGAGGGTCATCAGTCAACACTTTACTCCACCTGATTCTTGGTTTCCCCAGTGACAGTGAGCATATTATAGAGGATCTACTCAAAGTGAAAAGCCCAGGCTCGAAGATGATAGAAAATGATATTTTCAGTCTTACTGAATATGAATAGAAAGGCTTACGTAGCTCTTGCTGTACTGGAAGCCCTCTGGCTGCCCTGATGAAGGCCGGACTCAACACAGGCTAGCACAGAGAAAGGCCAGGCTCAACACAGGCT
>CABHPQ010156257.1:25232-47666 GCA_902168405.1 Peromyscus aztecus
CAGGCTAGCACAGAGAAAGGCCAGACTCAACACAGGCTAGCACAGAGGAAGGCCAGGCTCAACACAGGCTAGCACAGAGAAAGGCCAGGCTGAGAAGTCTGGGGAAAAACAGAGGAGTAATTCTGCCTGTGCTTCTCTGCCTCTGAATTTGTTAATTAGGAGAGCCAATACTTCCCCTTTATTTCTCCATCTATTACAAAGCAATTGCCAGTGGAGTGAGGAAACTAAGGGATAAATTATAGGTAGCATACAGCAGTTTTGTCAAGATAATCAGAAGTAGATGGAAATAAATATGCTAACATTTCTTAAGCAGTTATTACACACAAGGAAGGCACTGCTCTGAACATTTCATATCGATAGCTTCATTCCCAGGACAACCTTATTTCCTTGCCAGACAAGGTCTACATGGCAGAGCCATTAACAACATTGTTTGTACAGTGTTCCTGGAGAGATGAGGTAAGAGTGACAGGCAGAGACAGACCCTCGAAGGCCTTGCTGTCCAAAGGGTGGTGGTAGCCGTATCCTGCTGACATGATGAGCTAATGAAAGGTTTGAAGGAAGTAGAATGATTGGGTTTGCCTTCGAGATGATCACTCAGAGCCGATGTAAAGACTAGACTGAGGGGGGGAAAGGCCACAGACATCTGGGTAGAGATGGGGTAGAATCCCAGCAGGAAGGCTGGACTAGGTTACATTCAAGTCCTCATGCCCTCAGGTGCTTTCCCTTCTGTGTTTCTTTGTCCTTCATTATTGTCTGTGGTTTACCATGGCAGCCACGGATGCAAATCATTGAGCCTGACCACTTGGGTTCAAATCCTAATTTGAACACTAACCAACTTTTCAACACTGGCCAGTGTAAAGCTTCCATGTGCTCTAGTTCCTTCATATCTACACTGTAAACAATGAGAAGTACCTGTCACATGAGGTTGATATGAAGCGATCAAATTCAAGAAAACATTTAGAAGGATTCTTGCCCACAGAAACCATCCACAACATCACAATGTTGATAGCTTTATATCCTATGAGCTAAGCACAGAAGCAGCTGTTTCATAGATAGTTGTTGGTAAAGATTTGTTGAAAGATGGACTATTCTTACTTTAAAAGGCACTCTGGTTTACTGAGAGGTTTGTTCTTTCAATCGTATTGATTCAATCCAGTCAATAAATATCCATTAGTCCACAGTATAAATAAAACTCTGTGCTAGGGAAAACCAAGGCAAATACGGTTTAATCTCTGATCATTATAAGAGAATATTTTAATTTCTCTGCTCATATTTTGTCCAAGTTGATTCTAGTAGAGCTTTCTAGAACAGCTCATAACAAATCTGTTCCCTCCTTTACATGACAGACTTTCCAATTACTGAAAACAATTATTCTGTCTGCCCTCAATCTGTTTTACTCCAGGATAAACAATAAATATACACAATTCCTTCAGCCATTCCTTATGGGACACGGTTTAGAAGGCTTCAATCAATTTAATCATCCCTCCAGACACATTTGAGTTTGCTAATGCCTTCCTTTAAATGCAGGGCTCAGAATAAGATACAATAATCCAAGCAGGATCGAATGGACAAACCGGGCTATAAGAATCAGCACCATGAAAAACGACGGCTGAACTTGAGTGCATCTGTAGAGGAAATGGGAGAGTAGAACAGGTTACAGGTTAGAGCCCAAGGGTTTCCTTCAGCTTAGATAACAGGGAAATGAAAACCTAATGGGAATCCTAAAGGACTGTGAGGGATGAAACACAAAGAATTGTGATTTTAAAAAAAGATTTACTATTATTTAATTATGTGTGTGTGTGCATATATGCATGTATGCAAGTGCATGTAGATGTCAGCAGAGGCTAGGCATTGGATCTCCCACTGTAGCAGGAGTTACAGGAGGTTATGAGCTGTCTGATATGGGTGCTGGGAACTGAACTTGGGTCCTCTGCAAGATCAATATGTTTTGTTGTTGTTGTTGTTGTTGTTTTAACTGCTGAGCCATCTCTCCAGCCCAATATACTATTTTGTGTAGATATTCTTTTCAAGTTGTCTTTTAAATCATTATTAATCATACAGTTAACTAGATGCTGTTTTCCCTTCCAGTTTCTAAGGCTTAGGTTTCCTTTCAGTAGTTTTATGAGTGCTGACCATCACAATGTGGACAGAAATAATGTTGGGGGAATCCTAGCCTGTGCCTGATTTTACAAACATTACAAAGAATGTTTCTAGCATTTTTCACTTAGAAAAAATGTTTGATTTAGGTATAAAAAAAGAATTGTGATTAAAAAATTAAGGCAAGACATCATTCATTACCATATGGTATTTATTAAATACATAGACATCTAGTATAACCTAAAACTGTGAAGATGGGATTAAACAGAGCAGAAACAATGATTAACTATGGCTAGACCTAGAAGAGAAATCAGCATCAAAAATTGAAGATCAGAAAATGTGCTTTGGTTAGTACAGAAAGTATTTCAGTAAGGGGACTGAGCTTGAGTCCTCTGGAAGAGCAGCAGGTACTCCTAACTGTACAGCCATCTCTCCAGCCCCACAGGAAAGGTTTAAAGATCATAGGATTAAACTTTCCAAAATCAAAGGAAGCAGAACCCAGTGGCATTCAGAAGGTAACAGCATTGGGTTCTTAGGAAGCTGTCCCTGTCTGTCTGCCACCTTCTGCTGTGAAAAGACCCATTCAGGTAAGAGCATGAGTTACAGCCTGCCATGGAATGGGTCAAGCTGGGGCTGTAAGGGCGATTTGACAGCAAAATAACACCATCTACACTTACTTAATGTCAAATATTGAATATGATTTCAATGAGACAAATTACTGGAATAAATATTTGGCACTAAAAATCTTGTATTTCTCTAAATTCAAAAAGTTCTCTGGATATGTTTTCAAATAAATTTTTGAACAGTGACTCAACAAAGCTTAAGTACAGTTGTTATTGATTGACATATAAATAAAACATGTTTTATGTGGTCTTATCTATATACAATATTATTTTTTTAATTTCCTCATCTGATGATTTCATAAACAACAAAATTCTGGAAGAGGTATTATGTTTATAGAGAAGTTGGCTTATTGATACCATATATGGTAGGTACTTACTTCTGTTAATGTTTAGATACACAGTATATCTTTGGGAGATTCTTTATTCTTCTTTACAGATTATCTAGATATTACATTGACTGTTATTATATAATGTCTCTTATAGAAATGGTAATACTGCTTTCTACACAATAGTAAAACACTATGACTAACATGAAATGCTATGAAACCCAAGTATGTGTATATTCTAATATGAATATGATTTCTCTCTTACACGTGGCAAAGTGTGTGAGCCATGCACTCAAGAGTGGAACAATCACATGCAGATATTGAGTAAGTTCAATGTGCACCCATTGTTTTTCCTCTTGCTTTATATGTTTAACCACATGTACTTATCTTACCCATTTCATACAGAAGCAACATAAAATACATCAGCAAAGATATTCTAGGAATCTTGACTTTAAAATGGATAAATGAAATTACAAAGCCTCACACACTGGCAAAAATCATACAGTAAAAAACATTTGGGATATTCTAATAGCACAGCACAAAACAGTGATCGTGTTAAAATGTCAAAACATTTTCTAAGGTGGTTAGTGGAATATACACAGAAACTTTCAGTGATGATGGCAAACAGAAAGGAAGTGGTACAGAAGGATGAAAACCAACAGTCCAGGGAGAAGCAGAAATGTTCAAAACCATATAAAGGGAGCAAAGTCCCGAGGAACACAGAGAATGCTTTAAAGTTCATAAACGCGAAGTTTTCAATGTCATTCACGCATTAATTTTTTTATAATTTATTTTATTAATTCACGCATTAATTTAGTTAATTCAGTTAAGTAGCCAGTGAAGAGAGTCTGTAGTCAAATGAGGACAGGTCGACCACTTTCTTTTGTTTCCCTTCCGTCCTCAAATACCTCTAAAACAAAAATCAAGAAATTAGAGGGAAAAAGAGTTACAGAGACATAGATAAGGGAGGGAGAGATGCGTCTACGAGAGATAATCACACATTTTAGAACGCGGATTGCTGGTGGAGGAGTGATAACTAACTTAAAAGGCTGTAAAATGTAAGCCACATGCTTCGAGAGATAATGAGGAGATGCAAGATGCTGCCTGCAATAAAACCCAGAAACTATGCACTGGGCTTGTCAGGACCCTGTATTTAACAGAAAGAAATCAGATACCAATAAAAAGCTCTTGTAAATGAAAAATGAAACCAAATGGAAAAGAAAAGCCATCAGAAAGGTTAGGAGATAAAGGGGTTTCTCAGCAAATAGGGTAAAGGGACAAACAGATGTAAATGGACAAACAGATGTAAATGTCAAATGAAGAGAACAAAGAAATGAGACCGAGCTCACAGAGTCGGTGTCTAAGAACAGGACTTCCAGATAGTGAGGGCTGAGAAGGGAAAAGGAGGGATTGTTAGTTATATCCCGCAATGAACCTGTAGAGAAGTGATGGTCATAGGTCTCCCAATTTACAGAGGCCATTCTCAGACTTAACACAATTGATGACAAATGAATATATCAAGGGGGCATGAGCTTGCTAATTCAGAACACTGGGAAAAGGGAAATCTCACACGGCAGTGGAGAAGGATCAGAAAGGCAGCTGTGAGATCTGTTAACAGCAGCAGCAGCAGCTTCTGAACCTAGACAACGGTGGTGAAACACAGACGCATGCGAAATTCTCAGGGAGAAGTGCACATCATGATATGTTCAATGTTAGCACCTCTCATCAAACCCTCCATCAAGAGTATATGCCAAATAATGGCCTTCCTATAATCTTCATGACAGCCTCAAAATGCAAAAGGGCTAAGAGTGTCAGAAAAAGTAGGATGCAGAAGAGAACTGATCTAGAGGCAGGGATAAGGGAAAGGTCAGAAAGAGTTGTGGACGGTATGGTGGTTCGTATTACTTGTAAACTTGACCAAACTCAGAATTGCCAGACAAGGGATTCTTAGTGAGGACTGTCTAGATCAAGTTGGCCCATGAGCATGCCTATGAGGAATGTTTTTGTAGTTGAGTTGAGGCAAAAAGTTCTCGCCCACTGTGGGCAGAACCATTCCCTGAGTCTCAGTCCTGGGCTGTGTGAGTTGAGAAGGGAAGCTGAGTAGTAAGCATGTATGCACTCACTTCTCTCTGCTCTTGACCACGGATGTGATGTGGCAGCTGTTTGATGTTCCTGCCTCCTTGACTTCCCCACAGTGATGGACTGTGACCTGGAACTGTGAGCTACAATAAACATTCCACCCTAGGCTGCTTTTTGTGAGGGTATTTCATCACCGCTGGAGAAATGAAACTAGGGCAGTCTGTGAGGAGAGGATGACTGCTCTGGGCGGGCTGGGAGGATCTGCCTTTCACACTGAGAAGACCAGAGATCAGAGAGGCTGCTTGGAATAAAACTGGCTGTGTGCTATTTTTCTGAACACCTAGATAGAACACTTAGTTAATGATGAAGAGTTCTCTGGAGTCAATGATAAAGACTTAGAATCCTAAGAAAGTGTTAAAGTAGGACATTTCTAAATTCAGGGAGGGGGGAAGTTTGCTGTATTTATATCAGGCACCTAAGGTACCAACTTGATACAGGCATTAGCAACTCCTGACAAAAACAGGACACTTTAGCTTGACAATGGGTACATATGTACTCATTTCCTGTTATTATTCTTTAAGTTGCCTTTATATCACTTTATTTGTGTATTAAGTAAAATATTTGAGTCAAAAATAGTGACTAGAGCTCTGAGACATGAGTTTATGGTGAGGCAAAGATTTTGTATTCCTCTGTGACACATGATGAAACTGCAAAATGTGAAAGAGTGAGAAAATTACTAAATTTTGAATTAACCAAGAAAAGCATCACAACATAAGCCAGTGATCATAAAACATGCCTGACAAGCTCTCTAAAATCTGGATAAAAACAAAATAAGATAATAATTGACAAATGCATTATTGAGCCTTTAGTTGAACATGAATTATTTTTAACAGAAACAAGAAAGGAGAATTGAGATATCTACTCCCTGGGTGCTCCCCTGGGGGCTATCAATGTGGCAGAGCAAGGGACTGGTGGGCTGTGAAAGAATTCACCTTTAGAGTAGGCAACAAAGAGAAAGTTTTTTAATGCAGTGGAAGGGCCACCTGGGTGGGTACTTATAAGACCAATATCTGCTTTGGGACATGAAGTTCTGTAAAATTCATATGGTAGTTCTAAAGGTCTATCCAGTGAGATTGGATCAATGAGAGCTTAGACATAAGTGGAATGTAGGAAAGTCTATATTTTCCTGTTGAAACTCAGCGTAACTGGGGCTGTGTTGTTGAGAAACATAACACCCATATCAACCATTTTTATTGGCTTTTAGGTTGGTATTCCTATTAAGGGTGCTGTAGGGGGAAATAACAAAAAGGGATGACCTGTAACTCACAATACAGTTACAGATTTCTGAATGTCTCAACGAGAGCCAGTGACATAAGCTGGGGGAGGGTGCTTTAAACAAGACAGGTACTGGAGCTGCAGGCAGAGCGGCGCCCCACCCCCTATTGCTTACTGTCATTTGTTTAAGAGTGGAAATGGCAGGTCAGTCAGAGACATGGGGGCAGGCACTGTGAGGGGCAGAGAGAGAGGAAAGAAGGGTAAGCACACAAACACTGAGAAAGTAGAATGTGCGGTATGTCATCCCAGAATAAACTCCCCGACCGTGGAATCGAGCTAGTCGCAGAACCGACACCTGAGTTCTGGTTTTATTTAAGTAGGACTATATGAGATTGACATACTAACACAAATATAACCAACATCTAAAAGGAAGAAAGGGAGTGGGTGGACCCTATGTCTTGATTTTATTTGTTTAAGATATAATGCAGCTGACCTGAGGTGAGAGCAGTGCACAGTCCCATGAAGTGTCATGAGGTTTCGGGGCTTATGGAGTGTAGATGCTCTGTGCTCATTTCACTATGGATGCTTTTTCTAAGCAGTGAACACACAACAAAGGCAAAATCCAGTTGTTCAGTAATTTCCGTATGTAATGATGAGAGTAATGCCAAGGGATTTATATTTACTTCTGATAACTGAGGTTTTGAGTGTAGTCTAGCTTACCGTTGGTGACAGATTCACAGTGCTACTTTGCAAATTCTCCTGTGGTTGCATACTTTAATATGTGTACAAGCAGCAAAGCACATTTCCCACTGCTTGTTTTATTCAACCTTTCTGAGACTTTAGGTACAATGACCTATTAAATATCATGAATGAAAAATAGCCACATACTTGGTCTAGAAGTCTGCATTCTGTTTGTAGGCAATTCAAACACACTTATAACATCTAGAATTATTTCCCCAGGCATGATCATTTACATGGATTTATTATCAAAAGTTTCCATTTGTGCAAAGTCTTATTATCATATGTGTATATGCAATAACTTAGAGTACAAATAGCTTCTAGCTAATAATTACCTACACAAATTGTTTGCAGAGCTGTTTTCTTTTAATAGCAAATTCTATATGGAAGTCCGCCTTCCTATAGCTATAAATTCAAACAACTTTTAACTTATTCATGGTCTTGGAACTTCAGAAAAATGAAATAAAATATTAACAGTTTAATAAGACCACTAAATTCAATTTCATCCAGTTCTCTTAAGTCTTAGAATTCTCTCAGTAGCACTATGGGTATCATTTATTTTACTACAGATATAAATATGAGCAGAGGGAGGAGAATAGGGGCAAGAGAACAAAGCAACCATTACCTTTGTTTGAAGATCAAGACTCCATGGAAACAGGCTCCTGCCTTATAACAATTTGTTGCTCTTTTGCCCTTATCAGAATAATATCAGCTTTAGACTGATCACTGATATTTGAGTTCATAAAGCCTGAAAATCAGCTATACATTTTTAGTATGAAGAGCTTTATGGTAAAACTTAAACCAATATGGGTTGTGCATATCAAGGGAACAGTTCTCGCATATCTTTCAGAAACCTTTTCTCTTTGTTACTATTATAATAATTTATGAACTATGCTATGAAACATAGCACAAAACAGCTACCAACAGTCTTATAATTCATTTATTATGATGCATACTAAGATGTAAGTTGTGTGCCATGACATACGATGGATGATGGATGCTTTCGTTCATAGAGGACCACTCCATTTGCTCTGGTAATATGAAGATCCCATGTGAAGGAGTCCTAAATGTTACATTAGCACTAAGCAGTATTCCTAGAGAGCCCAGAACATGAATATATTATAAATGTTAACAGTAGGAGGAAGCATTTACGTAATTATTTTAAAATTGACATTTTTTTCTCATGAAGTAAATTAATTTCATATTATACATACATGTGCATGTATATGTATATGTATATATGTATATATATATATATATATATATTGCTTAGTTTGATGTTGAACTGGTCCTCAAGTTTTTGTTGAGTAAATGGAAAGCTTTTTGTAATTATTATATTTGGTTTATTTTGCGTGTGATGTGCATGTGTACGTATAATGGAGCATGTGTCACAGCCTGCATGCCGAGGTCAGAGGACACCTTTTAGGAATAAGTTAGACTTTTCCACTTTCTGGGTCCTGGGGGCTGAACTCAGGTCATCTGGCCAAGCAGCAGGCACCTTTAACCACTGAGCCATCTCTCTGACTTGAGTGCCTTGATGAACTGATGTTATTGGTGTTAAGTATCTTTTCAGACACCTAATCACTAACAGCCGCGCCAGCTCTTTTAGCAACGTGCCCGGAGAATCTCACTGGATCTTTCGTCCCATAGAGTCCTGGCCAAATGTGAATGGTCTCCATGCTGCATTCTCTATGTTGCACATATTAGAGTCATCACTGATCCAATACTTTGTTCGACAGATAAGCACCCATGTTTAGGAAGGATATGTAAGAAGAACAACAACAAAACCATTTTCCCACTGAAACCTCATTTCCATTCAGTATTTCTCATGCTAAAATGTTAGCAAGTATAACTGCAATACGGGAAATATTACTTTATATAATACCTTTTGATATTGTCACTGTGCGTGGTCTCCTACTTTGACTAAAACATTTCCTAAGATGTATTATTTTAAGGGACACATTTTCCTGTTATTTTAAATTTTTCTTTTGGAAACAGTTAGTTCTTACTAACCTCCAACTAGTAAAAGGCCTGCTATCTCTTAATGTTTACATATCAGTTATGAAATTATTATAGAATGTTGAATGAAGATATCCGATGCTTTCAGAAATGTTACTAATTGGCTAAACCACTTCTGTACACAACAGTTCACTGCACTATATGAAAATAATCTTACTTGTATAGTTGGCTGAGAACTGTAGAGTATTTCTCCTAGTTTTTATTTTGACAGATATCTAAAGCATAAACTTAGCCATAATACGAGGAATACTATGCAAGTTGTACCTACATTCAATAATTATTTCCATTTTGCCATATTAGGTTATTTCTTTTCCCCACATTTTAAAAACAATGGCTTGTCACTTTAAAGCAAGTGGAAGAGACCAAACTGTTTCACCTCCAAATACATCCAGTATTTTGAATGCCTCCAAAAGACATATTCTCCTATAAATTCTTCCTAATGTCACTCAACAAATTTCATAGAGGTGCAATACTGTTATAGGTCCCATAGTTGAAGTTCACACCCCTCAATTATCTCTCTATTCTTCATTAAAACTTTTCTCTAAATCCAGAGTCTAATCAAGAAGGATGGCATACAGTTAACCACCAGGTCCCTTTTAATTCTGTATTCTCCCTCCAGGCTCCTTATTTTTTAAAAGTGGCATTCACATTTTTAAGTACTGGGTTGTACTAGCAAACACCTATGAATTTGAGTTTGTCTGAGTATTTGTGATAATTGGATCCTGGTTAACCTTTGTGTTTTGACAGTATTCTGAAGAAGAGTTTGCTCTACCACTGGAGATAACAGGTTTGACCACATGGTTAAGTTGATAGCTCTCTGAAGGAAATTTCTCCTTTGTGATCAAGAGGGCAGCTGAGGGGCTGTCTGAGATAGTGGGGACATTCTGTCCCAGGAAACCATTCACCCAACAATGGAACACCTGTTAATATTGTTGCAAGAGTGGTTACAAAAGTTGTTTCTTTAATTCTGTTGTTCAATGACCTGCTGTATGACTCAGTAAAATGGAGATTGCTCACTCTACCTTTCCCCAATCTGCCCATGCTCACACTGCGGGCTTCTGGATTTTTTTCTTAAGTAATGTACTCTAATTCTTGATATACATTATAACTTTTCATGCTCAGAAGATCCCAGATTTACCCAGCGAGAGCCCACTATGTCTGGCTCTTATGTCCCTTTGATGTCCTGCCACCAGTTTTGAGCAATTTCTTCCTCAAGTGACTCCCGAAACACTGAGAGTGAGGAGAGACAGAAGGAGAGCATGCTACTTGGGGAGGTTATAAAGGACATGAGTGAGGCCTCTTAGATCACAAGCATTTTCTGTTTTTTTTTTTAGTAGATTATGGAGGTGGTATACGTGTGTTTTGATGTGCAGTATGGTGGTTTGACTAAGCATAGCCCCCATAAGCTCATATATTTGAATGTATCAGGGAGTGGCTCTACCTGAGAAAGGTTAGCAGTGTGGCCTTGTGGGCGTAGGTGTGGCCTTGTTGGAGGAAGTGTGTCACTGGGGGTGGGCTTTGGGGTTTCAAAAGACCAAGCCAGGCCCAGTGTCTCTTTCTTCCTGCTGCCTTCAGATTTGGATGTAGAAGTCTCAGCTACCATGTCTGCCTGTGGGCCACCACGCTACCTACCCTGAGTATTATTAAACCTCTGAAACTGTAAGCAAGCCCCAATTAAATGCTTTCCTTTATAAGAGTCACTATGGTCATTAGTGTCTCATAATAGTAATAGAACACTGGCTGGCTAAGACATGTGATATATGTGCAAGAATGGCCACTTACAGGGATAAATAAATGAATCTCCAGTCAGCACTTATTCAGCAAGTATTTGCTTTATCCAATTCTGAGGCAAGTACTCTATTATATTACTTTTCTAGGAATGCAACAAGCATCAAATTAGATGAGTCCATACCTTAGTGGCTAATAAGTCACTCTAGTGAATGGGATACTGAAGGATATGGATACATAACTATTGAATATTTATGCACACAAATGTATGTATTTATGTGTTTGTGTGTAAATGTACCTGATGAGGGATTTGGCTCACTCCAGGAGCTGGCAAGTGACTTGCTATATTGAAAACATTAACTAATAATGAATCAGGCATTCTCTGGGCATGGTGCTCAGATTGTGTGGGGATGAGAAAGAGGCTGATGAGCTGGAACAAGTAGAAGCCAGTCAGACAGCTGGGGCAAAGGGTGATTTGTGAAGAGATGGGACTACAGGAGTTTGACCTCGCTGGACTTGAAGGAATCGGTTTTGGTCTTTGCCATGAGCAAAGTAGCGGCGCTCTGTGCAAGTGATGTGTGCAGTCAGAGGAGTGGAAACCATCTTTGCACTGGGGAGAGCTTTGTCTGCCCCTGACTGGAGGTGTGGCAATTCCAGATCATGTCTGAAACCTTGGCTGATCTTCTGCAGTCTACGAGAAGAGTGACAGCTTCGATTTCAGTGGTGACAGAGGCATGTTTGGGGTATGCTGTGGGAGCAAATCTCAAGAAAGATGAACTTGATGGTGGCTGGGGGAGACTGTCAAGGCTGGAACCTAGATTTGCAGTTTTGGAGGTTTGTGTGGAGGGCGAAAGGGAAGACGTCCCATGTTTGATTTGGGAAACTTATAGAGGCTTTCTGAGCTATTCTTATCTGTGCCAGAGTGTTCTATATTAAATATACACTGACAATTCATGAAATTCTTGTTGAACAGTACTTGATATCTGTGTGTGTGGAAAAACTCCCGAAGAGCCAAATTTTGAGGTTCTAAACTGATGATCTTTGGTACTTGGGAGCTAAGTGATATCCAAGTTCATGTCTTCTCTGAATGCTGCTGTAATTTCCCAATCTTCAATCTTTGAAAAAAAATAACTCTGCCAGAGTTTTCATCAAGTGATACATATATAGGATCAAGTTATGAAGTGTTATGTAAGTACAGATGGCTACTTAACTATTTAATAATTATGCATCTTGGACTCCAAATACACCGAGCAGGGAAAGCCACAGCAGTTTGTTCAGCTTCCTCCAGCCTTACAGAGCTGGTCACATAACAGTAATCCCTGACGATAAATGTTCCTAGCTGAGAAAAAGTGCAAATGGTACAAGGAAGAACCTCACAGGGTAGAGGTAGGACACTTTCAGTCCAAAGGCATCACTATTAAGTAAGCTTTATTGTTTTTTCAATTTTATTATAGGAGTGCTTTGCCTACATGTATTTCATTCCAGATGTGTGCCTGCCATCACATAGGTGCTGGGAATCGAACCCAGGTCCTCTGAGGAGTATCAACTGTTTTTCTTTCTTTTCTTGTTTGATTTTTTTGTGATAGGGTTTTTCTGTGTAGCCCTGGCTGTCTTGGAACTTGCTCTGTAGACCGGGCTGGCCTCAAACTCACAGAGTTCTGCCTGACTCTGCCTCCCAAGTGCTGGGCATACGTGGTGATATTTTATTTGTATGTTAATAAATAAAGTTTGCCTGGAGATCAAAGGAAATAGCAAGCCATTTTAAGTAAACACAAAAGCCAGGCAGTGATAGCACATACCCTTAATCCCAGTACCAACCATAGAGACCTGGAGGCCTGTACAGACAGGCAGTGACAAGGAAGTGAGGTAGCTCGGCTAAGAGCCAATAAGAGGGCAGAACAGCAAGGCAATAAAAGCCTGGGTAGACAGGAAGTCGTAGCATTTTGGGAAGCTGCAGAGCTGGTGAAGTAAGGTTGGTTGATGGCTCTCACTATGTCCCTGATCTCTAAGGCTTCATCCCTATATTTGGATCCATGTTTTTTATTTAATAACTCTGCTTAGAAATTTAGCTACAGGAATAAAGGCATGTGCCACCACGCCTGGCTAAGTACCAAGGGGTTTTAACTGCTGAACCATCTCTTTAGATCCTGTCTTATTTTTAGTATCAGAGAAATTGATCTTTGCAAAAATAAATAAATTGCCTATATTTTGACTTTCTATTTAAAGAATCCTGTGGGGAAACCCAAATGTATTTAGAAATGTGTGTCTAAAATTCAGTACCTTTATTTTCATTTTGAACTTAACTTTTAAGGTAAAGAACTAAGACCATTTTGTGTAAGACTTCACAGATGATGTTTACTTAAAACAAGCTGACCCCCCTTTAATTTTTTCTGGAGTCAAAATGAAGGAAGAAAATGACAGAAATGACACTGGACTGAGCAGACTTAGGGGCTTCCTGGTCGTAAAACTATTGAAAGACTAAGTATCACATTCTTGGATGAACAGTGTCTCTCTCTCTCTTGTTTGTTTTCCCATTTTCACTAACATCAGCAGAAGATTCTGAGATGTCCTCACCATGCAGGACAGGCGTTTTCCTTTTCCTAATTTACGTTCTGTAGAGTTCAGTCGAGAGTAACACTGCATTTCTATAGGAAATGGGGGTCTTGTGAATGCAGTGATGGGTTGCCTTGCGTCTGTTCATTCTGACAAAGGTTATTCTCTTAAATCACAAAATTAAGAGAAGAGGAGAAGAAGGAGGGCTGACTTTCATAATCTTTGCCTTTATTCCACCCACCACCAATAAATAAATAAATAAATAAAAATAAAAATAAAAAACCAGAACGAGAAACGTCAGATACCCCAATAAATTTCACTGCCTCTGTAGGTCTTCCTGGAATGACAGAGGACCTCTTCCACTTAGCACCCCACAATCCCACAGAGCAACTCCATCTTTCTTCAACTCCCACTGTACTGCTGTACCCACATTAGAAACTGTAACAAAAATAGAGCAGAGTCAGGGGTCAGTCCGATGCTGAATTGAGCCATTCAGTTGACTAAGAATCAATCTTCCAGTACTAATGAACTCTACACAGCAAAACAACCATAGGACAAACTGTGTTCTGTACCATGGCTGCTTCTCTTTTGTAGAAGCTGCCTCTCAGATGGGGGACCCATGGCCTTCAGTGTAGTGAATCTTGGGCTCTGTTAGAGCAATTGGTTACCCACGTACACAGAGAGACACATCATGACCTCCATCCAAGTGCTTCTCTTTTACAGAGAGTAAGATATACAATGTTCTGAAAGACACATCAAAGTGGGAGTATCTGAATAATGGGCGTTAACAGCTTAGATGCAAGATTGTAAAACATCAGTAGCGAACTTCTGCCCTCCGGGGTCCTCCTATTGTGCTGTAAGCCTGTATTTAAGACCTCCTCCCCCCTTCAATAAATGACATTCGACATTTAAAATTTTTTTTAAAAAAAGTGGGAGTATCTATGGAAACAAATACCTCATAATGTGGTTGTTCAGCCAAAGTTGCTTGCTTATAGCTAATACTGAAATGACCTTCCATATTAACTCCAAATTCTCACAAGTGGATTTATATATGGTCATAGAGAAAGACTATTAGAAGTAAGAACATTTGAAGTTTATTCCTTGCTTGTATCTCTGATCTTACATAACTGTATATTACATGTATGTCTACACACACACACACACACACACACACACACACACACACACACATCTTCAATACCCCTTAAATACTATATTTTTGCAAAGAGAAGATAAGTTGGCATGCTTTTAGGGTATAAACATTGCAAAGATTAAATATCTAAAGCAGACAATGAAATTCTATAATCTCCCAACTCCTATATTCTAGCATGGACACATTTATTTCAAGCAGCATAACAAAATTCTAATTCAATAGTTTATTTCAGTTAGCAATAGATTTTGGCCTCTGCTTATAAGCATTCTTCAAAGTATTATATATTTTATGTGACTTCTAATATTGGACTAGTGCAATTTCTTGTTTGCATAAGCATATTTTAAGAACATTAAAAAATTCAACTTTAATAACATTTCTTTCCTGTTTCTACTTTCTAAAATTATATACACATACAAACAAATATAATATAAATACATATACACAGAATGTGTGTATAAATATATATATTGTTCATATTAAATATATGTATTTAATATATATTTCATATATATATGAAAGCCCTAAATGTTCTCTAAAGATATGCATTTAAACAAGGTTAATGCTTGAGAAAATGGAAATATTAGTCCATTGATACACTAGTAGTCACCACTCAAAGTTAAATACAAATAAGTAGATTCCTAAGAAAAGTAAGTACCAGAGGAGAATTTTTATAAATGTATCACAGAAGCAAAGTCAGAACACAAGCCTGAGTTAGAAGACAATGACGTCCATGACTCTGATACAATGAGGTCAGGACACCAGTGAGTGAGTGGGTTGATCGCACTTAAAGGAAGTGTAAACAGACAGGGGCAGCATGGGAAATATCTCAGCCTACATAACGACCCTGTTTCTCTAGCTCTATGGCCCTCATCAGGGCCAGTGTCACCCCTTGGGAATATTTTAGGAAGGGGTGTGTACCCTCAGAGGAGTCAAGGTTTGAGTCAGGTGAGCAGTGGCTTCTGCTTTTCAGTAGGAGGTCATGGGGGCTGACAGAACACAATGCCCCAGGTATTTCAAACGATTGCACATGTATCTCTGAACTGCACGTCTGAATATCATCAGATCACAGAATGGTGCCCGCCATAACTAAGAATTTGCTAAGACGTTCAACCAAAGCCTAGCAATTAATAGTAAGGTTGCTAGAGTATAGGGCCATTTTGTGTACTATCTCCTGACTCTGAGCACAACGAGTATAACATGATAGAAATAAAAAGAAACAACAGAGCGAAATCAATTGTTTTAATTTCAACAGAGTTTTATCTGTCATAAGCACCATGGAGGTAAATGGCGGAGCCCCTTGAAGTAGAGTTGGCATCGCTAAGTGATGCAGTGAAAATGTTCTGTGGAGCGCTCAGAGTCATGGAGGCAATGGGTTAGGAGCGCTCCCTCTCTTATTTGCAAAAACAAGTCCAGACTGATTTTTCCGGTCACAACTGTGTGTATTTGACTTGGCGAATATTCCCTATTTGACAATAATAACTACTTCTTTCTTCCTGCTCCATGCAGGGAAGTCTGCTCATGGTTAATCTACCTTTATTTCAGTCTACCTCATTTTCTCATCTTCCTGGCTTTCTTACACTTCATTTCATCTGGTATTTATTTGTCTTAATTCAGGTTTATTATGTGCATATCTATAATAGCACACATGCACGTACACAGCTCTAGCTCCACTCTGTGTCCTACTGAAGTCATCTCTAAGCAGCACAGAGAAACACAAATCACGAATCACTGTTGTCCTCGGGTCCCTTTTCATTATTGATACTTTCCCTAACTGTATTAGTGCAAATTACATTTTAGAATATTAATAAAGTAACACAAATCTTTGTTTTTATAAGAAGGGAGACTAAGTACTAAGGACCAAGGCTGATGTTGTGACTGCTTGGTGTTTGACAGAAGACAGCCAGTCAGACCTCTGCATTCATCAACACCTCTGCACCATTTAATTCAAAACCACTGCCGACCAATGATACTGTCGCAGCCAGAGAGCATTAACACCCATCCATAACTTCGCAATTTACTGTGACTGGGTTGGAAAGAGTCAGAGTAGGCATCTCATTTCTGCTCAGCTACTCACTACCAGTGTGGCCTTCAACTCACCATGATCCCCCTGGGCCACCATCATTTCCTTAACTATTAAATTAAAATAAATTATTTTTAAAGTCTATTCAGCTCTGTGAAAAGTGTATAATTTGCATTCGAATACATCAGCATTGACCAGGAGAAATCAATTCCCATAATAAATTTATTATAAAATATATCCTGTAGGTTTCAATTTTTATGTTTCTAACCACAGTATTTCCTTTAAAATACTCATTCTAGTCTGGTCTTTAAAAAAATGGCATGCCTTATAAAACCCGAAATGTATCTCTCCACGTTTAGCAGTAAGCACCTTTATTCTGAGGACATAGCCCCCATTCTGAAGACTCCATCTCCTCTATTGCCATTCTCTCCACGTTTATAAAAGCCACAATTTGGCTGTGAATTCTTGCAATAAAAATGATCTTATCTGCTTTTCCAATCATGTAGTTTTGGCATTTCTAACCTTTGACACAGCAGTTTCCTGATCCTTTTGAATCCACAGGGTCGGTCACCCCACACAGTCCATATGCAACTAAACACTGACTATAAACAAAGCATTTACTGCAACTGCTGTGTGTGAATCAGCTTCTTGTTCAAGAAACTATTTCATCCACAACCAATTTTGCCCTAGAGCTTTTGGAAAACACAATAGAAATCTGTTAAATTGGCAGTCTTGCTGAACTTCAACTATTTTATCTAACTGGGTCCACGTAACAGTGGACACTTGAAAGCGGCCCATTGACGAAATGTGGTTTTGATTTCGAACATAGGTACAGAGATCAAACGGGCAAAATCCCTTATTCAGATGGTTTCTTGCGGCTGCTGCTTTTGCAAATTCCTCCACAAGGCTTAGGAATGTCACTCAACACCACACTCAGGTGTAGGCTTTAGGAAAGCACAGAAAAATTCAACTTTGTGAGGCCTATAAAGTAATGTGTGTCTATTTAGCTTCCATAAACACTCATTACGATTTTTAAAAACATATTCCCAGCCTCTGTTAGTTGTGAAGTGAGACTCAAGTCCTCCCATTTTGACTAAACCACTCTTCCCTGGGGGCTGAGGGGATGGCTCAGTGGCCCAAGTGCTTGGGGTGCAAGCACTGAGTTCCAGCACTCAGGAAAAAACTGGGAGCGGAAGTCCCTACCTGTAATCCCAGCTTTGGGAGGTGAGGACAGGCAGTTAGTTCCTCGGAGCTCACTGACCAGATAGAATCAGTCAGTGAGCTCCAGGTTCAATGATTAGCTCAGAAAATAAGGTAGGGAGCAATAGAGGAGGGCACCAGTGTTACCTCTGGCCTCTGTGTATTCACTTCCACACACATATGCACACATGCATATAACACACACACACACACACACACACACACACCCCAAAACAAACAAACAAACAACAACAACAACAACAAAAAAGCTCTCTCCTCTTTCCAGGAATATATCCAACACTTAACATGTCCATTACATGACATACAATACAATCTTGATTATCTTGCTGTGAATTATACATAATTCACTGGAAAGTTTTTGTTCCAGATTTGGTTATTTCTGTCACCCAGCTTGTTCCTGGGCAAGGTGCCCACCTACCCCACCTCCTTAGAAACTGGTTTTGGTGTTTGAGGCATGTAAGCTCATTTTGAAAATTAACCTAAACAAAAACAAAATTAGAAAGGCAACTTGCCCACAGTAACAATGGGAATCTTTCTCAAGCCAACCACGTAACGTATTCTAAAGACAAACACAAATGACTTTTTAAATAACCATGATTTTAGATTATCTTTTCCTGTATTCTTCTCATTAAAATGAATAATTCAGAGTACCTACTATACATGGTAAAACAGCTTCCCCTCAATAATTCATTTTTAGTACACCAAAAAATAAGAGGTAACACATTCTTATGTAAGAAACAAAGATTTAAATTAGACCATATTTTTAAGGGCAGCTTTATGTTCAGAATTATCTATAGTTTGGGTTTATTCTCTTCAGTGTACTGCTCCTTCTAAGTAAAACCTTAAGATCTTCAAAATAAGCATAGTCCATAGTCTATGGGAACAAGAAACCCTGTCCTGGGCTTTCATTATTCCTCGGGTATTTAATATTTGCAATCTGAGCAAAATCACTATTACCTTTTCCTAAAAATCATGAAACTAATTCGGAGTGCTGCATCCAGATCCGAGTTAAGGCAATATTTCTAACATTTTGTCTATCCTGAGGATTAATTTTGAGTGATAAATAATCCCAAAGGTTTGGAGGGATAGGACAACTACTGAAGTGTATGAGCATGTATACACACACACACACACACACACACACACACACACACACACACACCCCACAGCTTTGAATTGACAGGTTTTATTTTCTAAGTCTTATAAATAAATGTGGGGCTTATGAGATGACTTACAGTAAAACTTGATTCTGTGCAAAAAGTAGTCCACAGTGGTGCAACCTTGTACTCTCAGGACTAGGAGGGTGCAGACAGACAGGTACGGGGCTCTCTGGCAGGTCAGCTAAGTCTAACAGAGAGCCCTGAGTCAATGAGAGACCTAGTCTCAAAAAACACAGTAGATGGTACCTCAGGAGGAACAAGCTCCAAGAATGTTCTCTAGCTTCCACTTGCATGTGTATACATGCCCACACACAAGGTGCACCTGCACACACATGAGCACACACATATACACAAAATACTTTCTAATATTTGGATTATAGAACAATTGCTCCAAATGGGGAATTGGATGGGAGAGGGATTCAAAAGCCTCAAATCTCTCTCAAATGATAACATGTACAAAACAGAGATTGTTGGTCCATATGACAATCCCATGCATGATGATTCATTCAGATAAAAAACAAAAATGTAAACTACTCTATCCATAAGTCAGCTTTTGTAAACTACCCTATGTCATTCATGCATGCTCATATTTGTAGGAGAAATACTATACGTTATTTAGGTCTATCTATGGCTGTGTGTGTGTGTGTGTGTGTGTGTGTGTGTGTGTGTGTGTGTGTGTGTTGGCAGTGTGGTGGATGGAATAAGAATGGCCCTATAGGCTCATATGTTTAATACTTAGTCCCAGGTGGAGGAAACTGTTTAGGAAGGGTTAGGATGTGTGGACTTGTAAAAGAAGGTGTGTCGCTCAGGGCTGGCTTTGAGGTTTCAGTAGACTGGTGCCATTCCCAGTAAGCTCTCTGCTTCCTGCTTCCGGATCAGTGTGGACTCTCAGCTCGCTGTTCTCACTGTCAGCCACTTGCTCCGTCATCACAGACGCTAACCTTCTAGAACCATGAGCTCAATTAAATGCTTTCTTTTATAAGTTGCTTTGGTGCTTTATCACAGCAGAAGAAAAGTAAGTGACATGGGGTTTGAGTGTGTGTTGTGTATGCATAAGGGGAAGGTCAGGGGATAGCTAGATGGAGTCTGTTCTCTCCTGCATATGGTAAATGACCTTAAGGTCATTAAGCTTGGCAGCAAGCTCCCTTGCCCCCTTGCCTCCTTCCTTATGTCTATTTAGTTAAATGTCTGGAATATTACATTAGTTTTCTATTTTGTAATTTTTCTCCGGGAAGATGGTACACCCAGGAGGCAATCACAATCACTCTTAGAGACCAAGGCATGTTTAACGTATGTCTTCAGAGCACCAAATGATGCCCATTGTGACCATGAAGGAACTCATATCACCAGGAGAATCCTATAGCTGTATTAATGTTTAACTTCTCTAGGAGCAAAAGATGGGAGTACAAACAGACTCTCCTGGAGTATATGCTAGCCTTGTCAGATGACTCAAGACTTTCGATTTCTTCCCTGGTTGAAACCAAAGGCTTATTGGAGAAAAGCAACAGTCTGACAACTTGGGTCAAACTTGATACCAGTGTCAGCTTTGGGGATGCTCATGCAAAGGCGTGAAGTGAGTAAGTGTGCCTGAACACCCTTGAGAATATACTATTGCACTGTAAGGGAATGGGAGAGGACAGATGGTTGGGGATGATTTAAAATACGCATTTTTGGACTGTCACCAAGCCCCTATATCACACAATATGATGTTCAGTCAGTAAATACCAAATCTATATGCAAGGTACTCATTTCTGAAGGAAGCTACCATCCCCATGGAGATGATAAAAAGCAAATGAGATAACAAAATATTCTTCTCGTTTTTTTCTAGGTGTTTGATAGGTACTGTTTCTTATTGAATGTATTCAATCAAAATGTTTCCCATTTGATGATAGTTTAATTTTCCCCTCAACTCCTAACCAACTCCAAGTGTCCAGGTATCTTGTTTGAAAGCTTTGGGTAGAATTACAAATTTGTCCCGTCTTAAATGGATTCATCTTGACTGGAGTGCTTCATCTAATAAGCAATAGTAAAATCTGATAGTTGGGTACTTTTGCCTGTGGAAAACAATGATGTTCTTCTTATCCTCAATTTGGTAGACAGGCATATGGTGTTATGATTACACCGGGGAAGTGGCAGGTGGCAGGACCATTGAATCAGGGAGACAGATAAACATTAAATATGGTCACACTGTGCTTTGTGTGAGTCTACAAGAAGTCCATGTTCTTTAAACCAGCAGGAACAGGATAGTAATACATTGCATGTAGTAAATAAAATTGCATAGAGCTAGAATAATGTAATGTTTGGGGTTAAAGAAGAAAAATAGATACTGATTAATCACACTGTCTTAATCACCAGAAAGGAAAAACAAACAAAAACAAAAACCAAAGAACAAAAACCCTTGAAAGGGGGAATTTCCTACTAAACACCCACAAGGTTTTGGTTTGGACCCCTTAGTACTACGGGGTGGGAGGGTCGCTCACAGAAGCACACTCTGTGCCTTTTCCATCCACCCCTTTCAAAACCTTGGGACTGATTCAGGCACAATTGTGGGAGGATTGGGGGCGGCCGACTGGGATCTGAGGGCGAGGGGCCACAACTGTAGACTCCACGCGTGGGAACTTAGTGGGAAACAGCCCCTGTCAGGCATCAAACATAAGTAGCGCTTAGTCTTTCTGTAGAAACTTGCTGGCGGGCAGGATGTTCAAACCAGGCAGAAGAGGGGTGGGGAACGGCGCGAAGGGACCCCCCACCACAGTGATGGAAACGCTTCACTCCTCCTTCCTTACCTGCTTCACACCTGAGGCTCACTTTGCCCTCTCCACCCCTCTGCTCAGTCACCATCCATCCCCGGCTTGGAAACTTCCCTCCCACCTGGCCCGCAGTCTCTGCAGGGTCGCTCAGAGTTTGGGGCCAGTGCAAAGGAGTCACCAGGGCACGGACGCTCATCTTCCAACCAAACAAGCCAGAGACTGGACAGACCGGCGCTAGGAAACTCAACACTCTCTCCTCGGGTGTCCTGTTTCCAAGCTCTACCTGTCCCCACGCGGGTGTGTCAACAGAACCCTGGAGTTCACGGTGCCCCTCTGGGGCCCGGGGGTTGGGGTGGGCAGGAGTCCAGCCCCAGGTAGCTACTAAGTTACCCCTGAGTGCTTGCACGCCTCTTCCTCTTCTCGCCCCTTGCACGTCCAACAAAGTGGATTGAAGTGGTCTGCAATGCCCCAAGATGCCACCCTCAGCCCCAGGGGTGATAAAGCCACAAAGGTACCATGCAGGTCTCGCCCACCCAGACCCGCGTCCACCGCGGTGCCTAGAGGCGCCCCGACCCCGGGTACCGCGCATCCCCTAGCCCCAGTGCGGTTACCTCGGCATCCGTCCCCGGCGTTTTCCAGGTACCGCTCGGACAGAGCGGGCTGAGGAAGAAACTTGCCCGCGCTCCGGGGCA
>CABHPQ010156258.1:1220-25371 GCA_902168405.1 Peromyscus aztecus
TCTCTCTCTCTCTCTCTCTCTCTCTCTCTCTCTCTCTCTCTCTCTCTGTGTGTGTGTGTGTGTGTAACCAAGTGAATCCCTGGGGCTCACTGTCAAGTCAATCTAGTCAACCAGTGAGTCCTGAATCCAGTGAGAGACTCTATTTTAAAACATAATATGGAAGTGATGAGTAAGAGACTCAACATTGACCTCTGACCTCCACACACAAACCTACATACTAGCATACACACAGAAACACATACAACACACACACACACACACACACACACACACACACACACACACTCACTCACTCCCAACTACTCAGAGCAGTGATGTTTATATTGACAACAGATTTTTATTCAGTAAGATCCAGCTCAGACCCAGCAGGGATGGCTCAGCTCTGCTCCCTGCACCTGAGACCTAAGCTGGAACAGTTAAGGGCTAGGGCATGGAACCCTCTGAAGGCTTTCCCTCCCATGTTTGATGCTTAGTGCTGATTGACAGCTGAGAACTTGTTCCCTATCCATGGAGGCCTTAGCACAGGCTGCCTCCACAGGGGGCTAGCTTGGGCTTCCTCACAGCACGGCAGTGGATGTGATGGTTCTGAATACAAAATGTTCCCCAGGCTGATGAGTTGAATGCTTGGTCCCAAGCTAGTGATGCCACACACTCCTGCCACTGTAGTGCTCTACCCAAGGGCCAGGCCAAGCCATCATAGACAGGATCCTCCAAAACTTCAAGATAAAGTAAGCCATTCCTCCCTTAAGACACTTTTGTCAGAGCATTTTAACACAACCATAGGAAAAGCAACATTACACAGGGCAAACGGCAGAAAGGATTCTCTATGACTTCCGAGAACAGGGCACAAGAAGGACGTGTTTGCTGGGTGGTGGTGGTGCACACCTTTAATCCCAGCGCTCAGGAGGCAGCGGCAGGTGGATTTCTGAGTTCAAGGCCAGCCTGGTCTACAAGACTACACAGGAAAACCTTGTCTAAAAAAAAAAAATCATGGTTTCCATCTCTATCTCTCTCTGTCTCTGTCTCTCTGTCTCTCTGTCTGTCTCTCTGCTTTTCCTTAGGAACTTCTGTATCATATGCTTTCCTCATCATTGTAACCAAAATGATGATTTTGGCTCACAGCTCAAGGTTCCAGCCCACCTTGGTAGAGAAATCAAGACAGCAGAAGTCTAAAGCATCACATTGCACCAGCAGTCAGGAAGCAGAGAGCATGAATGCATGCTAGTGCTCCGCTAGCTTTCTCTGTCTTGTGCAGCCTGGGACCCAAACCCAGGGGATGGTACCACTCTCTGTGGGCAGGACTTCTCACCTGAGTTAATCCAATCAAGGTAATCACTCACAGGCACACCCTATCCCAGGCTCCTGTCCCAGGTAATAACAGATCTCAAGCAGTTGACAACTCAGGCTAACCATCATGCCTTGGTTGGAATAGTCACAAACACATGCTGTGATTAAGGGGAGGGGACATGGAGGAATATCAAGAAAGAAGAAGCAGTTAGATTGTATGAAGAGCTTGTAAGGAGTGTGGTATGCAGCCATCTTCGGAAAACACGGTCCACACAGTGGGGCAATCAGACTGCACATGGTCATGCTGGATGGACCTCATTGGTACGGGTGGGGTGTGGTCCAGGGAAGAACAGGTAAAACTAATGTACCAATTTGAGGACCAAGAGGCGAACCCACATGAAAAGGAAATGGTGTTTATGTTAGCTGCCTTTGGTTGTCACCAACAGAAGTTCCAGCTGCAGACACAGTTGGATCTAGGGGCTCAGCTGAGGCCCATCGGGGCTTTGTTTTTCACTTCATCTCTTGGATAGTCTCTCCCCACTTAATGAGCATCTTAGTGACTACCAATAGTCCTAACTCATCCTCCATATTGAACCCATGGCCTTGTGCACTGTGAAGGCAATATGAAGGCCTAGACTTGACTTTACAGACTCTATCTTAGGGAAGGGCCACCATCTTAGACCACCTGGTGATTGGGGACTGTACTCAGTTCCAGGAAGAACCTCAGGAATGTGCCATGACAACTCGAACAGATACCCTAGAAGCAGCCAATTAAGAAACAGGGCAGTAAAGTTTAACAAGATCCAGATGCTCCTGCAGACATCCTGTCAGCATTTATGGCCCTTGCAGATATCCAGATAATCCTGTCAGCAGGTTGTGGTTCTGATCCAAAAGTCTAACCAATAGTTTCAAATGTGGTTTTGCTGAAAGTACAGACCAATAGTTTGAAAAATTCACCTTGCCCTATACCCCTTTTACCCAATCCCAAAAACCACCAAGTCATGTAATTCCCAGCTGTGGGTTTTTACTTTAAAAACCCTCCAACCCCTGAGCCCAGGGTCACTGAATTTCCCTTCATCTGCCAGGCGGTGACCCAGGTTCAAACCTGACAATAAAAAGACCTTTGTGTCCTTGCATCGGAAACCGGCTCCTTGGTGGTCTCTGGGGGTTTCATGATACAGGTACAACATGCATGCCAGGCAACAATTTGTATTCTCCAGGCCTATCTTAAGTTTCTACTTCCTGATCTTCCAAGGGTGAAATAACATCTCCTTCCTGTCCTCCCAACAGCAAGAAACTTCTGTTTATATTTAATGATAGTGATAAAAATTGCCACTTACTGCCTGCTGTGCAGTGTGATAATCCAGGTGCTACTCAGTCCTCACAGCAACCTTTGAAATAGGATCTGTTATAATCCCTCCCCCCGTAAGATGTGGAAACACCACTCTGGACATCAAGTGTCACTCGTCATGTCACACAGGAATATGGACTGTGTGCATGTGTCCACCTGATTGAAGCAGAATACGATAGTCAGTTATTCTACATTTGTCATTCTCCACAAAACTTCTCATTTGTCCCAGACCAGAGTCATGGCTTGGCTTTTTATCAGTCATGCCCTGCTCAGGACTGGGCCCAGGTGAACACTACACAGACTAAAAAAGGTCTTGCCTCTCCTGGGCACAAAAGGTATTTGTCTGAGTTTCTCTTCTGTTGCTGTGATAAAAAAAAAAACAAAAAACAAAAAACAAAAAAACAAAAAAAAAAAAAAAACCGTAAGGGAGAAAAGGGTTTTTTAATCTTGTAGTAAAAGGACAGCTGTGATGGAGATGCCAAGGCAAGAGGAGTTTGCGAGGGTTGATCACGTCACATCCACAGTTATGCAGAGAGCAATGCACGCTCAGCTCACTCTCTGTATAGTCCAAGATGTCCTGCCCGGGATGGTCCAGGCCACATTTAAGAAGTGTTTCCCACATCAATGTAATCAAGGTCATCTCCCACAGGCATGCCCAAAAGTCCATCTTCCAGATGATTCTAGATTCTGTCAAGTTGACAACTGAACACGAACCATTACGGGGATGGAGAAATCTGTGATGATGTGTTGCTGGTGTCACTGTTTCTGATATTCTATAGCAGAAGTCACAGGGTTGAAGGCTGAGTTCTTGAGAGAGAAGAGTAGAGATGATGTTTTCCTTTTCTACACAACACCTTCCTTCCTGGGCCTGGACAGAAGAGAACAAAAGCAAAAAAAGGCAAACATGAGAGAGAGGTGGAAAACGGGCATGAGAGACATGATAGACAACGGTCAAGATCATGGGCTCTAGAACCAAAGAAACCACAGCCCAAATCCTGGGCCCACAGTCAGACATGATCCAGGCAACACCTCCAGATTTCTGTTTTCCTGCAGTCTTAGTTAGGGTCCCTCAAAAGCAGATTCAAGGAGGCAAGTTGGAAGTAAATGATTTACTGGGGAGACAGCCCCAAGAAACCTAAGTTAAAGAAAAAGGATGAAGGACAGATAAAGACTGCCTGCATTAACACTGGGGACAGCAGGAGCCCAGAGTTATTGTTGTAGAGGATTTAAGTACTGAGCCTTCTCTCTCGGGTTCTTCCTGAAAGTGTATAGTGTTTGATACTTCAGGACTGTGCTGTGCAGTTGGGACAAGCTCCTGCAGCAGCAGAGAAACTCCTGGTCAAAGAGAGACATGCATGAGCTTGATGGGGTGGACTGTGCACATGCACACCCTGGCCCACTGTAACCACTGAGGAGCTCAGCTGGGCTGCAGATAGGAGATCAGGCAACCCCAGCCTCTGCTGGCCTCCTCAGTAATAACAAGAGGGCTACAGTGTGAAGTACCAGACTTCTCCCCACGGGACCCTGCAGCAGGGACAGTGCTCTTCTGTCAAAGTTCAGTGAAGCGAGTAGTGATGCTGGAAGGCCAACTCATCATATAAGCCTGACGATGACCCAAGTTTGATCTCTGGAACCCACATAAAGAACCAGATGTGCTGGTACCTATCCACCATCCCAGTACTCTTAAGAGAATCTGCTGGGAGCTCACAGGCCACCTAGCCTGGTGTATGAAGTACAGTGCTTCAGGAAACAAGGTGGAGGGAGAGAACTGACTCCCCAGAAGCTGCCCAGCCTCCACATGAGTGTGGTTGCACACATGCACCTGCACTCCAATACACAAAGTAAATAAATAATAAACATTCTTCTCAATTTACATCTGTGTCTTAGTCACTGTTCTATTGTTGGGAAGTGACCCCGTGACCAAGGCAACTATTATAAAAGAGAGCATTTAATGGAGGATTTACTTACAGTCTCAGAAGTTTAGTCATATATCATAGCAGGAAGCAGGCAGACGATGGAGCAGTAGCTGAGAACTACATCCTGATCCGTAGGCAGAGAGAGAGACTCTGGGCTTGGCATGGACTTCTGAAACTTCAAAGTCCACCCCCAGCGACACCCTTCCTCTAAAAGGCTATACCTCTTAATTCTTCTAATCCTTTCAAATAGTACCATTCCCTGGTGACTAAGCTTTCAAATATATGAGCCTATGGGGGCCGTTCTTATTCAAACCACCACAGTCTGCATTAGATGCACACATATTTCTTTTCTCATCATCATTCCCCATATGATGACATGCAACAGCTGAATCAGTAGCTCGGCCAGCACACTGGGTATTGTAAGCAGTCTAAGATGATGCCGTCTTCAGAGGGCATGCCGTATAAGACATGTTAGGGTTAGGGTTAGGTTCGTTCTATGTAAACACTGCACCGTCTTATGAAAGACACTTGAGTATCTGTTGTTTTCAGTATCTCTGGGTGTCCTTGAACTCATCCCCCTCAGACATCTGTAATCCAGAGTAGGCATGGCCAACTGCCCCCCCCCTCGTCTGTTTTGTCTGACAATCAGTAACAACCCCAAGGGATAGATGTAAGGACATGCTGGAATCAAGCTGGCAAAGTCCTCACTTGAGTCTTGGCACAGCACCCAGTGGCTATTATTACCTGGCGTGCATCAGACAGCTTTTGCTGGGGACAAGAAGGAACATTGGCAGCCCAGATCAGAGCCATCCACATCTCCAGGAATAGAGTTTGTCGGGAGACAGAGAGATGTGTTGAAAGGTGAAAGGAGGATTGAGTTTCTATAGAAACCAGAGCCCAAGGTGTCCTGCTTTGGACTACCCATTGTTTTAATTAGCATCCTCCTCCTCCTCAGGTAGGAGGTGGGAAAGAGATGCCTGGACCACTTCACCACTCAGTGTGGTGTGGGGACCCAAGTTAAAAGGATAAAGGTGGGTGGGGAGCAGTAACGGGGAGTTTTAAAGATACTTCCATTTCCCCAGTTCTCTTGAGTATTCTCATCTCTGGGAAGAGAAGGCATTCCTTCCTCCTCCTCAGCTACAGCTCTGAGCTCAGGCCAACTTCAGAACATCTTGGGACTTCAACCACACCCCCAGACTTGACACAAACTACAGACCTTTGCCCTGCCTGCACTGAACGAACAGTCCCATCTAGGGCACCAAGACCAGCCTGCCATCTGAGGCACTGGCATTTTTCTCCTATCAAACCAAGAATAATTGCAAGGCATAAGCATCACTTTCCTTTCTGGGTATCCCATTGTTCACTTCTAGTGGGATAACTACCCTTCATTATGTCCAAAAATTCCAAGTAGAAATTATTCCAGCAGGGTTGGTAGGTAAAAACCTAATAGTTTACACCTAGAAGAAAATGTTGGAATGCAATGCCTTAGAGGTTCAAACTGACTAACCTTCAGAGAGCATGTTAGCTTTCCATCACTATAACAAAGCACCTGAGGCAGGGAAAACATGAAAGATCAAAGTGGGCCACTGTTTGAAATCTGCTGAGGGCAGTGGGTGGAGTCACATCTTGGTGAGAGTGTTGTAACCAGGAAGCAGAGACAGAGGGAGGGTGCTGGCGTGCTCATAATCCTTGTGAGTTCCCACATGAATGGCCCTAACCTTTTCCAAGGACAATGTCCAAGGTGACCTCCCATTAGGACCAACCTCTTAAAGTCTCAACCATTTCCCAATACTGCCACTCTGATTCATCATAGGGACCTTTGGGGTACATTCAAGCCATATCCAGATCACACCAGCTCCTTTAGTTCCCAACTTTAGGTCATCTTATCCAGGATTATTTGAGGTTCCAGACTGTGGGTGTTTCTCATGTGCCAAGCATTTTCTAAGTACTTGCATGGGAGAAGTATCAGTTTACTCATATTTTGTAGGCAAGAAAGCTGAGGCTTAGAGAGATGTACTAATTGATGTCTAATCACACAGCAGCAAGTCTAGAACACGAAACCATCTATCTCATAAATTTACAAAATGAAAATTAGCATTGAATCTCTTTTATAATGGTTGAGGACAGAGAACTTTGGCTACTAACTAAACAATATTTTAAAATGTTTGTTTGTGTGTGTATATATGTTTGTATGCATGTATATGTATGAACAAGCAGAGACCAGAAGAGGACACCAGGTGTCCCCCTTCATCACTCTCCACCTATTCCTTTGAGATAGGGTTTCTCTCTGAACCTGAAGCTCCTGTTTTCTTGGTTAAACTGGAAACCAGGAAACCCCAGCAATCTTTCTGTCTCTGCCTCCCTTGAAGCTGCAGTTACCAGAATATTCGAAGACATCCAGCTTGTTACTTGGGTGCTAGGATCCAAATTCTCCTCCTCATGATTGCATACCAAATGCTCTTAAGCTCTGAACCATATCTCCAGCCTCATAAAGAACATTTTAAAAGCTAAAACCTTATGAGAGAGACATACGATAGATAGATAGATAGATAGATAGATAGATAGATAGATAGATAGATAGATAAATGATCATTGGTAGATGGTTTAGATAGATCTTAACTGACTTGCCCAGCCTCCCATAAACACATGTATAGATGAGGGAAAACAAGTGTATCATTCAGTAAATGTCATTTTAAGAAATTAGAAAATACACACACACACACACACACACACACACACACACACACACACTGTACTACAAAGAGATCCTTACAATCTCCAGTTGATAGCAAACACACTTGTGAAAAAAGTCATTCATTTTTTGACTCTAAACTTAAGACTTAGATCATGAGTTGACCCAACCCATTGCCTGTCTTTATAAATAAAGTTTTATTGAAACACTTCCAGGCCTATTCCCGGATCTCTGGTAGAGCTGAACAGTGATAGATTAGCAAAGCCTACAAAGCCTAAAAAATGTACTCTTTCTTTACAGAAAAGTTCTATACCCCTGTCTAGAGCAATATTCTGTAAACTTTAATGAACACACAAGCTACTAGGGAACAGTAAACCAAGAGCAGTTTCTGATTCAGTAGCTCCTGGCATGGCCCAAGACTGCAATTCTGATGCACTTCCACAGGCCACACCTCAACTGAGCAAAGGACACATTCAGAGAGGGGACAGAACTGATCAACAACAGCACTCAGACACCACATTACAGGACAGGTGACTATAGGTGGGGATTCAGCAAGATCTATCTGTCTAAAATCTTCTATCTATCTGTCTGTCTGTCTGTCTATCTATCTACCTACCTACCTCCTACCTGTCATCTATCTATATGTCATCCGTCATCATCTATCATCTATCTCTCTATCAGCTATAAACTGTCTATCTACCTACCATCTATCCTCCTTCCACAAGAATTTCCAGAGGCCTCTTTTGGACTATTTTCCATCTCCCATCTAGAACATTCATACTCAGAAGGACATTTCTGTGATTGCAATGTTTTTCCCCACCAAAATTCATATTGAATTTTTTTAATGTGAGGTGTTTTGGTCTCATAAAGAGTGGATTAAGGTGTTTATCTCTGGAGTTCGTCTCCTCTTCTGCCCCTTTCTCTCTCTCCTCCCTTTCCCTCTCTCCCTCCCTCTCACCTATGATGCTGTAGCAAGAGGATGCAGATACCCTGATATTGAATTTTACAACCTTGAAACTGAAAACAAATAATCTCTTTTCATTGTAAATTATCCAGTCTCAAGTATTTTGTTATCGCATCAAACATGGAGTCAGGCAGATGTGTTTGGGTTCCTGGTATCCCCAAATAACACAGCAGCAGGGCCCTCTCTATTTCTACTCACAGGATAATAACACTGAAGAGAAAATGACTATATTTTAAGTCCCTTCACTAGTGTCAGGTTAGGGTGTTTAGAGCAGAGAGACTCGTGTGGGAAGTTATGATAGCTACCTTCGCTCATTGCTGTGAGAAACACCTGACACAGACACTCAGGGAAGGAAGGGTTTGCTTGGGCTCGCAGCTTTGAGGGTATAGTCCACGATGCCAGGGAACACATGGTGGGGAGAATGGCTCCTGCTGGGAGGGAAGGTAGGTGGGGCAACCGGTCATAGTGCATCCATCCACAGACAGGAAGCCAAGAGAGATTAATACTGATGCCAGACTGGCTTCCTCCTCTTCTCTTCTTTTCAGTCTGGGATTCTAGTCCATTGGATGGTGTGCCCACATTCAGGGTGAGTCATCCCTCTTCAGGTAAGTGTCTCTGGAAACACACAGACACACTCAGAAATGTGTCTCCTGAGTGGTTCCAAATCCAATCAAGTCAATGATGAAGACTGACAGTCACACATTAAAATTTACGTTCACAATAATGTCAGCACTCTTATGAGCATCTACTAAATGTTCACCACTTCTGAATAAACATACGTGCTTTGGCAGCTGCCCTAACACAATGGTCTGGAGACAACCAGTGTACTCCAGACTTGCTGTAAACTGGAGTTGGGCCTGAGTTGAGCCTGTATGCTGAGTCATGCCTTGGCAGACTTTGGTGCCAACACCAGTGGGGCAAAGTATGCTGTGTGGGTGAGAGCTACGTTGTTCCTCACAAGCATAGCAGTGAGGGATCCAGAGGGAAACCGAGTTGACATATTCCCATCTTATTCACAAATGCCAGTTACGTGAAGTGTCAGAGCCCCCCCCCCCCCCCCAGTGCATTTTGGGGGGGGATAAAGGGGCATAAAAAAGAGCGGGGGGTGTTGGTGCCCAGGGTAAGTCTTTCCTGAGATCAAGCTCAATAATGGCAACCCGTGCTGTTGTTTAGCGAGCATCTTCTACTGGCAAGCATCCATGTTAAAAAGAACAAACACCTGGCTGTGGTGGTGCACACCTGTCCTCCCTACACGGGAGAGGCTGACACAGAAGGACCATGAATTTCAGGCCAGGCAGAGCTATATAGTGAGATCTTGTCTCAAAATTCCAAGGGGAAAAAATGGTATAAGCAAAGGAATGAATTTTACTTAATCTCTTGGAGATATATACTATTTATTATTAATTAGATGGAGGGAGAAACTGAGACCCAGCTAGGCAAAGTGGCTTACCCAAGAACACACAGGATAGAAGAGATAGCAATTCTTGTTTGCACAAATAGGAGTTCTTGGGCCGGGGTTATGGCTCAGCTGGTAAAGTGTTTTGCTTCTCAAGCATGAGGACCTGAATTTGAATCTCCACACCCATGTAAAAAGCTGTGTGCCGCCACACAGATCAGTAACCCAGAGCTGATGAGAGAAGAATCCTGAAAGCTCATTGGCCAGCCAGTCTAGCAGAATTGATGAGCTCCAGGTTCAGTGAGAGACCCTGTCTCTAAAAGTAAAGTAAGTGGAGAGCCATTAAAGAAGACATTTGACACCAACCTCAGGCTTGCATGTGCACAGTCCACACGAACACACATACATATGCAAAATGGAAAAAAAATAGGGACCCTCTTACACGCAGTGAAATCCCAAGAAAAACACCAGTGGGTTTTAAGACATTTAAGAATGAACAAACCACACAGTAGAGCTAGGCTCAAAGGATGACCATTGTGACGTTTGTAACTCATTGTGTGACCCTTCTACAGATGCCTCCTTTAACCATGCAAGCAGCTAGAGAGACCTTGTGGGCCTTAACATCAGCCTAGTGGACAGGACCTCTGTAAACCTGAGTTCATAGAGCCCTCCTGATGTGGGTGCCCTCTTCACCTCTGGGTGGTGATTCTGCTGCAGAAATGGGGGCCGAGTCTTGTCCAGTTTTCAGATTTGCAGCAGGAGTCAGAAATCATCCCTTAGTTAAAAAAAAAAAACTCCTAATTATTATAACCTGACATCAGTGTGGTGTGTGTGTGTGTGTGTGTGTGTGTGTGTGTGTGTGTGTGTGTGTGAAGTATGCTGCTTGGAAATCAGGAAAACTTGCAGAAATCAATTCTTCCTTCCATCTTGTGTGTCCACACATGTCTCAGGTCATCAGGCTTGGTCACATGTGCTGAGCCAGCCCTGTTTTTATATTAATTTTAAGGCATTATGTGGACCACACAAATCACCTCCAAGGCTCCAGGGCCTTCTGTAATCAATCTTGACTTGCATTTTTACCTTTTGAGAGGTATTCACTCAAGAGGACAGAGTTGGTTGGTGGCCTTGGACAAGCTGGAACACCAGCCACTTCGTGATCCTGTCTGACAGAGGCAGAAACTGAGGCTCAAAGAAGAGGTGACGGGCTGAGAGCTGGGAACTCAGGTGGCTCAGGGGTTCCCAGGGGGCTGGAGCCACTTTGCTCTTAGTTGTCATTCTGCATTGTGTTCAGTGATGCAGAGGCTTTGCAGAGAGGCAGGAGGAGGAGGGGCTGGGGTCCATCCCATCTGCCCTAGCTGCTGGAGGCCTGAACCTAGAAGAGCCATCAGGAACCCAAGCTCTGTGCTGCTCTGCTCCAGCCGTAGGCAGCTCCCTCTGGGCTCAGCATGCAGAAGTGCGGACTGTGGGCTGTGGCTTTCCTGGCCCTCCTGTCTGCACGGGCCTTTCCACACACCGACATCAGTATCCACTCAGGTGAGCACAGGGGCCAGGGACAAGGACAGGTTGGGGGAAGTCACTTCCAGGGACTTGAAGGCCCACAAGAGAGGCCAGCTGCCTGGGCTGTGGGGATGCTGAGGGGGAGTGCTGGGAGGCTAGGATGACCCTCCTGATAGCTAGGCCCCTAATGAGGAAGCACCCCAAGTCCCTTAAAGGGTAAATCCCAGTTTTGCAGTTTAAAAGCTGTTAACCTGAGAAACTGACTTACTTCCTCTCTCTCTCCTTCTCTCTCCCTCTCTCCCTCCCTCCTTTTAAATTTTAGTTATTCAGTCATTTACTTTTGAGACAGGATCTTGCTATTATCTCAGGCTGGTCTTGAAATCTCAATCCTCCTGCTTCCTGCTCCAGAGTGCCAGAAAGTGGTGTGTGGGGGAGGGGGGGTCACAAGATCACCTCCTCCAGGCTGTAGGGAAAGTGCTTAGCACTGTACCTGACACCATGAGGAAATGGAAAATGGTATTTTTGTTAGAAATCTGACATCTAGAACCTTCCCCCGACTCCAACCTTGGCAGTGCCAACCATCCCCAGGGAGCTTTTCCGATGCAGATGCACTGGAGGTGGACAGGTGGGATGGACACAGTTGCCCCTCTCCTGGTCTCCCTGGCAGCCTGGCTCCAGTGATATCCATCCCTGTGGGCTTTGTGGGATGTCCCCAGGAAATGGGACTCATCAACCCCAGGCACGTGACCTCCCTATATGCTATTTGGGGGATGAGGGGCAAATTCATTGAGTTTGAATTCTTCCATATTTCAAACCAGCAGCTGGGGCGATAGCTGAGGTACACTTAGACTAACTGTTCCCCAGGCAACTGCTCTCAGGTTGGGAGGCAGCCTGCATCTCCTTGTGCCCATGTGCCTGAGGCTCTGACCTGAAACCTCCACCAAGTTCTTTTCAAGCATTGTTTAACAGACCCACTAGCTCCAGGAGCAGTGGTACATATTCGGAAGGCCTATGCAAGAGGACAGGGAGTTCAAAGCCTGGATGGATTACAAAAGAAGTGGCAGGCTAGACTGTGGTATCTATGTGATGCTATCTTAAATACATACATGCATATGTATGTGTATATATGTGTACACACAAACACCACATTTGTGAGGGAAGACTCACAAATCCCTTACTGTATATCGACATAGTTCTAAGTACTATTCATCATGAGTTTATGTGATCTTTACAGTAACCCTGTGGTGGAGACCCATCATTTTCATCCCCGTTTAAGTGAAATCTATTATGAAATCTCCAGGTGGAGATTGTCAATAGGCCAGTTATTTGTCTGTCTCAGATTGGGGGACTCAGAGTTAACAGATAAAACATCAGTAAATAGATACCAGTAAATCCTTTGTTAGTCTAAGTGTACCTCAGCTATTGCATAGACAAACTTATACTAAAAATTACTTGTTATTTATCTGAAATTCTGATTTACTAACCACTCTTCTGTTTATTTGTTTGGCAACCCCCTGGTAAGGTGGCGGGTAACCTCGGCTCACCTGGCCAAGCCTGGGAGCTTCACTTCTACCCAAGCTCTCTATGTGCATTAGTCAGCTCAGGCTGTCAGGGCAGAATCCATAGACTGGGGCCTGAGACTGCAGAAACTTGTCTCTCAGCCCGTGGCTGGCAGTGCTTGTTTTACAAGCATAGGAGCTGAGGTTTATCCCTAATGCCAAATAAAAAGCCTGGCACCAGGATGTGCCTGTAATCACAGAGCTGGGGAAGCAGAGACAGGAGGATGCCTGGGACTTGCTGGTCAGCCAGCCTTGCTGAATCAATGAGCTGCAGTTCCGTGAAAGACTCTGCCTCCAAAAAACAAGATGGAGAGTGACGGAGGCAGAAAACCAATTTCAATCACATATACACCCGAATCCACTCTGCACCCACACAAGAACATATCCACTACACACATGCTCGACTGCACGTATGTACACACACACACACACACACACACACACACACACACACACACACACCAGAGAGTGGGGATAATAATGAAGCGACGGTGCACATAAGGTGCTGACCGCATGTCAAGCATTTGAGAAAAAACAGCATTTTTCTTTCGACACCCCTGTCATTGTGGTAGTTGGTGTTACAATATCACAGGCAGGAGAGTTTCATTGTGACAAACAGGATTCATCAAAGATGGAAACTTCCAGACAACACATCTGTCCCCATGTGCCACCCTCTTTTAGACAAGGAGAACCAGGATCACATGAGACCCAGCAATCTTGGAGACCTCTGACCACCCGACCCTTCCTTACTGCAGCAGGGAAACTGAGGCTGCAGACTGCTGACCAGGACCATCACTGCTCACACAGCACTTACTGCGTTCCTCAGGCTCCCCACCCAGCAGACAAGGACTCTAGGAAAATGATATCAACCCAGAGAGACTGTGACACACAAGCATGAGAGAATGCGTTGCTGGTTGACTAGCATGGACTTAGTAGGTGCTCTGTGGTTCCTTGCAGTCCTTGAGGGTGGATATGCACCCCAAAGTCCTCTTGTGTTGAATGACCTTGATTTCTTTCTCTTCTGGATACCCCCAGCAAAGCAGTACAGGGCAGCCATCAGAAATTCTCCCATAGCTCCTGCCTTTCATTATCCATTCCCCAAGCATGCTGATCTATGCACAGATCCGCTCAGCATTGGTCCTGGATTTTCTTGGAGAAAATATCCTTCATACACACCTGGGAGGACCTAGCCAAACCAGACTTTCCCCCAAGCCTTTCCTCTGAAATTACCTTTGCTCTCATTGTTTCTGTGGATTCCAGCAAGTGCAGTACTTAGAGCCAGCACCTAATAGCAGTAACAAAGATAATTGCTATTAGAATTCTTCAGCCATTGCTGGTTCCTTCCCCCAGCTCCTGAACCCAGAGCTTTCCATGTGACACCAGGGCAAAGTGAGTTGAAACTCAGCACCTGCCTCTGCAGAGCCTCTGGGTGCAGATGGGGATCAGTCAAGCTGCTCAACCTTCTCCAAACCCTCCAGAAATACAGCATTGCATTCTTGGCTGTGGGAAGGTTCTGGGGCCCAGACCACTTCTGCTGTGGTAATGTTTGAAGTCTATTAGGATACTCACTCTGTCTAGTCATCTTCTCAGGGAAATAAGTACTCAGCCAAGCCCACTGAGCGTGTCCATATGTATGCGCGCGCGTGTGCGTGCGTGCACACACGTGTGTGTCGAATGTTGTTGTGTAGAGACCAGAGATTGACATTTGGTGTCTTCCTCGGTTGCCCTCTGTCTTTATCTTTTGAGGCAGGGTCTCTCACTATCCTGAAGTTCACTGATTCAGCTAGGCTAGTTAGCTAATGAGTTTCAGGGACCTGCCTAACTCCCCAGCAATGAGATCAAAGTCACATCACTGTGTCTAACTGTTTACGTGAGTACTGGGGGTCTGAATAACTCTGGTCCTCATGCTCACACAGCTGGCACTTGACCCACGGAGCCATCTCCCCAGACTCACCCATGCACATTTTGCAGATGACACTGTGGCCCAGGGAGCAGTTTTCAACCAGGGTCATCTGGTGCCAGAGTCCAAGCTCCTCCGCTGGGGCACAGAAGCCCAAGCAACTGGATGTCCTGCCTCCTAGAGTAGACCCAATCCTGGAGCGTGCCTCAGACACTCTGGCCATTCCTGCTCCCCCTCTGTAGTCACAGGACACTCTACACATACTTTAGAGCACTCCTTAGCATTCGATAACTAATACCATGTGGGAACAGCCTGAGGTCACACATTTAGGAACATATAGGAACTCAGTAAATGCTGATGTCTTTAATTAAATCTTGGTTAAACTTGGTGTCTAACATACTGTGGTCCCTCGGCCATCTGCAGGGGACTGGTTCCAGAATTCCCGTGGATGCCAAGTTTCTCAGATGCTGGGTCTCTGCTGTAGAAGGGTGCAGTGGCTACATCTTACCCATGCCCATTTCCTGTGTTCTGGGGCGCATTGTGTAGAGAAGAATGACATGAAAGAAAAACTGTCTAACCCCCCAGTTATGGCACTTAGGAATCTTAGACAGGAGAATCTTAAATCCAAGGCCAGACTCAGCTACAGAGTGAAACCCTATCTCAAAACACCAAAAGCCGGGGCCTGGGTAGAGTGTTTGTCTAGCACATGCAAATTCCCAGGCATGATTCCCAGCACCCAGAAGTCTGTGTTCAGCACAGGTGCAGTGCCTCCCAGATGCTTTCTCTCTACTATTGGTTAAAGTCATGGACCAGAGCCTATAGGTATGGAGGCCAACTATACTTATTCTGCCAATGAGCCATGGAACCATGAGCATGAGCCACGTCTTCCAGCAGCACTAAAGTGCTTAGGAGTTTCAGGGAGTTACAAACCCAATTGCCAGGAGCAGGTGGCAGCCTCTCCAATCCTTGTCTAATATTGCTGCTGGGCTGGCCTCCAGGAATCAAACCCTAAACACCTAGTGAGTGGTGCCTGTTGGGATCAATCTAAGCAATGGTTTGGGGGCTTTTCCTCCGCTCTGGGGCCTCCAGAGTGTCCCAGAGAGGAAAAGGCAGAGCTCGAGACGGAAAGAGCAAGGTTCTGGAGTGCCGCCAAGCCTTGAGACCAGACAGGCAACAGGAGGGTGATAACGGTGGTCCAGCCCTCAACCTTCTGCAGTCTGGAAGACACTTCCCTTTAGCTCCCAGGTGTATCGGAGGCCCACTGTGGGCATGGGGAAGGCAAATGTGGCCTCAGGGCATCCCCACCTCCCCCTCCTTATCTGGTCCTGAGGCTGCTCTGGGCAGGAGGCGGTGGAGACCGCAAAGCAGTGAGTGCATCTGCAGGAGGCAGCAGAGAGCAGAGTGTTGCATCTGTGGGCGGCTGGAGGGGGGCCAAGGGAGCTCACAGCCAGAGTGAGTGGGAAGGTGACAATTTATTCTCTCAAAGTGGGAGAGCTGGATTCCACGGATGTGTTTTCATCCCAGAACAAGCTCAGCTCCCAAAAGCTTTGACTCCCCCCACACCCCCAGCTGGGAGGCCTTGGCTGCTGCTAATTGAGAAAAAGACCATGCAGTTTGGCTTCTCCGTTTCCTGAGCAACAAGCCTCCTCCTCTTGCCCTGCACCTCCTGTCTGACTCTCTCCCTCTATCCCCCATAGCTCCCTCCAGCCTTATCTTGGATTCCTTCTCAGATTCTTAACCCTGTTGAACCATTCCCTGTCCCCCCACATACTCCATCTTCTCCCTGGGCCGTGCCCCCTGCCTGGGCTGTGCCCCCTGCCTGGAACACTCTCTGACTCTTAGCATCTCCAGGTCTCTATCGATTCATCACCTTTTCCAGGAAGCCCCTCAGATCTTCAGGTCTGGCTTGGGTGCTGTGTTTAGATACTTCAGGGACAGCCCTTGCCATCCATCCCCCCTCTGGGCGCCCCTTGTGCTGCTCTGTCCTAACTACTTGTGAGGTCCTTTCTGGCAAGGATCATAGAGCCATTAATTCTTTCCCTCAAAGGGGCAAACAAATAACAAGTTTCCAATTTTGCCTGCAAGACTCACGTCCACAAGTTAAATATTAATGACATCATTATTTCTGAGCTCTCTCTCTTAAAAAAAAAAATCTCGGGCTCCAGAGGCTACCTCTGAGCAATTCTGCGACCTTTGACAAGGGAGTCAACCTCGGTGTGTTCTGAGTTTCTTTGTAAAGTAGTAGTGATTACAATGCCTCCTGGAAGGATGTGAAGATTAAATTAACAGTCTGTTCCAAGCACTTGGCACAGTGCCTGGCACACAGCACGTGGTCAGCAAAGGCTGGTTCTGGTTATTGCTTTACCACCACTTTCTGAAGGTCAATATACAAACCCAACGGCGTGCCCATAAAGACAGACAGGCTAGCAAAGGCTGGTTAGCAGTCCAGTTGATGAAAACCCTTCCAACCCCAGCTCCTAAGCTCTCAGAGGCAAAGGGAGAAGGGAAACACCGGACATCTGGGAGTTCACTCTTGTGCCTCCCAATCCTCCAATTAAAGGTTTTTGCTTGCCTGGATGGGAGGAAAGGAATTGGGCAGTGACCCACCACAGTCCCATTTTCTGGGTTACTTCAACCCAGGCATGCAGAAATTCCTTTTTCCTTAGTGGGGAAAAACCTCAAAGGGACCAGATTGGGAAGATGCAGAGTAGTTTCGGAAGTATTTTCCACCTTGGGGAAGAAGGCTTTGAGCCCAAGGGCTTTTACCTCCTCCTCTTCCCCTCCTCCCTTTCCTTCACTCCTCAGGGCTGTAGAGGGGATTGCCAAGCTCTGTCCAAGGCAAGAAGAAAGGGGAGAAAGAGAGAATGGCAGGAGGGATGAAGGAAAGGAGAAGATAAAGGTAGAGAGCAGAGGAGAGAAGGAAAGGGAGGAGGGGAAGAGGGGAGGGGAGGGGGAGGGGAGGGGAGAGGAGAGGAGAGGAGAGGGGGGGAGGGGAGGGGGGGGGAGGGGGGAGGAGAGAGGGAAAGGGGGGAAGCAGGAGGGGCAGGAGGAGGAAGTTCCTTCTACAGGCTTCATCTTCCTACTTAGAGGCCAGCAGTTCCCAGATTTCAAACGTGGGTAATTGAGTAAGTGTTCCCAATAGTCTGTACGGCCAGTGAGATTCCAGGCCATGCTGTATTGCTCATCACACGGTAGTGCAGAACAATCTGGAAAACTCGGATCAGACAACGAGCCTTCACTGCTGTTTGAACATCCCTACTTGCTTGTGTTCACTCAGAACCTGGACTAAAGAGATGGCGCAGAAGCTAAGCTTAGGGCTCTTTCAGAGGACCCCAGTTCAGTTCCCACTTCAGCACACACATCAGGTGGCTCGCAACTGCCTGGAACTCCAGCTCTAGGGGATCCAATGCCTTTTTCTGGCCACCAAGGACACTGCACTCACATGCATGTAACCACCCCCATAATTAAAAATAAAATAAAATGCTTAAATCTAAGTCCCATGCACCCTCTGTGTGCCAAGATTCTGGGAGAAGATGAGTGGTCGCAGTAGCTATTGACCAAACAGGGGCGACACTGGACAAGAATCCTGGGGGTATCTGGGAGTCGGGGTGCATAGGCACTTACCAGAGATTCCCATCCGATGGTACCTGCACCGGCTGGTCTTATGTCAGCTTGATACACAAACTAGAGTTATCTGAAAGGAGGGAGCCTCAACTAAGAAAATACCTCCATAAGATCTGACTGAAAGGCATTATCTTAATTAGTGATTGATGGAGGAGGGCCCAGCCCGTTGTGGGTGATACCATGCCTAGGCTAGTGGTCCTGGGTTCTATAAGAAAGCAAACTGAGCAAGCCACAAGGAGCAAGTCAGTTAGCAGCACCCCTCCATGACCTCTGCATCAGCTCCTGCCTCCAGGATCCTGCCCTGTTTGAGTTCTTGTCCTGACTTCCTTTGGTGATGAACAGCAATGTAGAAGTGTAAGCCAAATAAAGCCTTTCCTCCCCAATTGCTTTTTGTCATGGGTTTCTGTCACAGCAACAGAAACCCTGACTAAGACAGTACCCAAAGCCACCTTGCAGTTGAGACTAGAAGAGAAGCAGGAATTAGCCAGAGTCAAGGCAAGAGAATGTCCACAAAGGTCTGATTAGGCATTTGAGAATTGTAGATGAGTTAACCTGGATGAAAGCAGAAGGCATGAACTCTGGAGACCTGCCATGAGCCAACCTCAGCCTGCTTATGTCCTGTGAGGAGGCGGTATGTGATGCTGTAAAGGCATTTGTGATCCGGAGGTCGCTAACACTTTCTTGCCATGCTGATCTTATTGAAGTCTCACTTTCTCTCTGTCTGTTTTCACATCATAAATGCTCCATGGGGGCTAGAGAGATAGCTCAGGCTAGAAATGATTCCATTGAAAACATGAGGATCTGAGTTCCATCCCCTGAGAGACCCCATTTAAGCAAACAAACAGGTGTAGTAGCTGTACTTGTAACCCCAGCGCTGGGGAGGCAGAGACAGGGGCATCCCTAGAGCTCACTGGCCAACTAGCCCAGCCTGACTGGCAAGATTCAGACCAATGAGAGACTGTCTCAAAGGAAGTGGCTGGCATTCCTGAGGATGGCACCTGAAGTTGTCCTCTGCCCCCATATGGATGTGCACCTACATGCACACACAAACAAATAAATAAATGCCCTATGAATGGTGCTGCTCTATGAATGTGTGTGAAAAGAGAGATGTTATTCTCCATTTCTTACTTTCCTTTTTGGGGGGAGGGGGTGGGGGGTCAGGATTTCCTATGCAGCCCTGACTGGCTTGGAACTCCCTATGTAGACCAGACCAGCTTTGAACTCATAGAGATTCATCTGCCTCTGCCTCCTGAGTGTTGTGATTAAAGGTATGTGCCACAATGCCAGGTCCTTTTTGAGACAGAGTCCCTCACTAACCCTGAAGCTTTACCTATTCAGTTAGACTGGCTGGCGAGCAAGCCCCAAGGATCTACCTGTCTCTACACATGCCCCCAAACCTCCAGCACTGGGATTATAGGAATGCATCACCATGTTGAGCTTTTTCTGTGGCTGCTGGGGATCTGAACTCAGGTCCTCATGGTCGCACAGCAAGTCCTGCACTCACTGATCCACCTCCCCAGCCCCTATTCCTATGTTATGATTCTAAGAGTCAGTCAGCTACGGCAGCAATTTGAAGGCAGAGATTCTGTGCCTCTGAGTGGTTACAAAAGAAGCTCCAGATGTCTGCCAGTTATACATCTGAGGAAGAAGAGAATGTGCCTATGAGTCACAGCAAGTCAGACATAAAGGTGGCCAGTATGTAGGTGTCCAGGGACCACTGCTCACTGCGTGGATCTCCCAACCTAGTGAATGGAAGGTTCTCAATCATCTGCCTCTCCCAACAGCCACCTTCTATTTCCAAGAACAACACCCCCAAGAAGTTTCAAGAGAAGCCAAGACTTGAGAGGACTTTATTGTCTCAAACACCATAATCCTGTTATTGTTTTCAATGTGCTGCTTCTCACAATTAACAACCTATCCTGACCCCAGCAATGTGATGGGCAAAAGATATGTCTTGGTTCTAGCTTGTCAGTAAATGCACACATTTGACAGCCTGGAATTGCAAATTGAAACAAGGTGCCATTTCTTGCTTCTAAAATTTGCAATGATTCCCAGGGCAATGATGGCAGTCGAAACTAGCAAGGGCAGATGAGATGGGTCCCCTCAGCCATGACAGTGAGAGGGGAAATTGCTTTCAGGAGGTAATTTAGAAATTATAACAAGTCATTCAAGTCTCTCCTCAGAAAACCACCAGAAACACTGACAAAGTTCGTTGCATGAAACTTGTCTTAGTATTATATACAATGGGCTTTTATTTAAAAAGAAAGGAAGGAAGGAAGGAAGGAAGGAAGGAAGGAAGGAAGGAAGGAAGGAAGGAAGGAAGGAAGGAAGGAAAGAAAGAAAGAAAACTAATTATCCAAATATAAGGCAGTCATTAAACTCTAGGGAGGCCACTTAGCGGCTATTCAAGAGCTATTTAAAACAATCTCAATAGGGGCCACAGAAGAGGCTCAGCACTTAAGAGAAAACCCAGGTTCTGTCCCGGCACCCACATGGTGGCTCACAACCACCTGTAACTACAGCACCCGGGGAGCCAGCGCCCCCTTCTGGCTCAGGAGGTACCGTCACCTATGTGGTATCTGCACACACACAGCATACACACATACATAATGCATAAATAATTCAAATAAATCTCTTTTTTTGTTAGTTAGTTTGTTTGAGACAGGGTCTTTCTATGTAGCCCTGGGGTGTGCATGTACTTTTTTATTTCAGGCACAGAACTGTGTTAATCATAATGGATGTGTTTTACTCTTAAAAATGTGTAACATAAGTCATAGAGACAACATGAGCCTCACCAATCTTCCTCCCACTTCGTTTTCTGTCTACCCCCAGCCCTGTCAGAGGGGCCCCAGATGTCCTCGATGTGCCCCCTGTTCTGGACAGAGTTCAAAGGTCACTGCTACAGATTCTTCCCCATCAACAGGACCTGGGCGGAGGCCGACCTACACTGCTCTCAGTTCACTGTGGGTAGGAAATCTGCCAAGCTGGCCTCCATTCACAGGTGAGGGGACCGCTCGGGCCTCTGTGGCCTAGCCAAGTGCCCCCGGGGGAAAGGGTTGGAGTCTGATGTCTCCAACTGGTTTCTGGCTCAGGCCATGGAAGCTACTTTTTACCCAGAACAATTTCTCCTTGAAGTTATCCTGGGTGAAATAGAGGGCAAACAACTCAGCAGTGGTAGCAAAGAGCATGCTGGGAGAACTGTCTTTATAATTGCCAGTTTTGTGCCATACGCTGCAGGGCATCAGAGCTCTTGATCCGGTGACACAGCTGACCTAACAAACGTGTGGAATGGGGATAGGTGGGCCGGGAAGCTGGCTTGGTAGGTAAAAGCACCAGCTGTGCAAGCCTGACTACTGTAGTTTGATCCTCAGAACCTGGATGGTAGGGGCAGGGGGGGGGGGGGGCAGATGCCTGACATACATCTGTATCCATCACTCCTTGTGTGAGGTGGTAGGTAGAGACAGAGTTGCCTGGAAGCTTGCAGGTTAACTCCCTGGAGTTAGCAACAAAGCAGAAACAAGAGAGTCCTTTCCTCAACAAGGTGGAAGGCACGACCACCTCCTCTGACCTCCACTCCAGGTGAGACACACTCCATGGTGGACGCGCCCACAAAATGACAGCCCTTCCAAAGTGCACTTGGAACATGCCCATGCGAGCTGATAGGCCTTCGGTCCAGGACTGGAGCACTATGACTTACTTCCCTGATGCACTGAAGTTCACCTCTTACCCATGGTGGGCACCACTTGTCAGGGCATCTGTCCATCTGATCATGTGAACCTGTGCTGCCATCTGTCTGTTTGCACCCACATCCTTCCTCTGCCCTCCTGACTTCAGCTGATGACTTTTTCTGGGCTCGCTGATATCGAAGCATTGGGTGACCCACTCTCTGGGTAAGCAGTGACCTTGACTTCCCTCAGGAAAGTTTCCGAACAGGAAGGGCAGAGCAGAGACCGGAGCCTTCTCCACACATTTTCTTCCTTCTACCAGAGGGAAAAATGCTTCCCAGACTCTCCCTGAAAGTCGTGCCTTTCAGCTAGGTGTTAGAGCTGGGTCCTTTGGCAATGTTAGCTTTAAAGAGAACTGGGGAAAGAGATGTGCCTTCCTAGGCTATAATATTACAGTAGTAAAACGAAATCATCTTGTGGGAACGGCTTTGGTACAGACACCAGGCATGTCTGCTTCAACTCCAGCTTGCTATTAGGATAAATTGAATTCATGGCTGTATAACATGGAGTACACTCCTAACATAAGTGGGTACTTGTAGCCTCTGTGATTCTGTTTTACTATGTCCATCTATACATCCTTCCTTCCCTATATTCTTCTATTTTTCTATCCATTCATCATCCATCCTTTATCCATTCCTGCTTCCATCCATCCACCCATCTCTCTGTCCTTCCATCCATTCATCTCTATTTCTTCGTTGTTTTAGACAATGAGCAAACACCAGGGTCCCTCACTGGTTTCTTTGTTGATAAGCTTTTGAAATCAAGGTTAAGACTCCTCCAAAAAGACACTGAATGGACTAACAAGTTCAAGCTTATAGCTGAATTTCCCAGAGAAAGAGAGAGACAGACAGACAGCAGACAGACAGATGGACGGACAGACAGGAAATATTTTTAGTGATGCTATGTGAGAAGAGATTAGGAAAGAAGAAGTCGTGTAAGGATTGGCAGTGCATGGTGGGTCTTGGAGAGAGAACAAAAGCAGGTATTGGAAATCTCATAAAGTCGTTCAGCGTGCACAATACAATGTGCGGCCCTTCCATTGTTCTTTTTATCTTCAGTATAACCCACATCATTTGCAGTATTTTTGAAGTAGTAGTAAGTATTGTGCTGAGTCTTTCTTTCTCTGAGCTGGTATGGATGGCCATATAAGGGTTGACCTAATTAAGAATAATGGAGGAATTACAGAGATGGCTCAGTTGCTAAGAGCATTCTCTCCACAATTGTGAAGACCTGAGTTCAGATCCCAATGTCTATATAACATGCCAGGTGCCCTAGCAAATGCCTATATAGCCCCAGTTCCAAGGATGGCAAGACAAGATGATTGCTGGGGCTTTCTGGCTTCCAGCCTAGCTAAGAAGTATCCCAGAATTTTCCCAAGGACCTGTCCTGAGAAGATTCCTCCCAGGGTCCTGGGGAAGATGCTATGGCCAGCATGGGGGTATTCTGAGAGAAAAGAATCTAAGTACACCAGGCTCTTTTGTCCATCTGCTTTATTTCTCTAAGATAAAGTTCTATCTACATAGCTTCAGTTCTGTTCTAATGTTCAGTTCCTCTCTTTTCCTGTCCTCTCATAGTCCTAACTAAGCTCTCATGCTTTCAATCTCATCTTTGTCTTCTGTTCCCTCATCTCCCATCTTTCCTTCCTCTTCTTCTGATCTGCCCCAATCCCTACTAGTCCAAAAACTCTGCCTTTTCTCCCTTCTCTAGCCACATGACTCTGCTCTGACCAGGAATTCTGCACCAGCCTTCACTGCACCTAGTTATGCAAAAAACCCTTTTGTCCTGAGTCAATAGCTCTGAAATGCCACTAGGCCTGAAGGAAAGAGATGGTCTGAGCTTCATTTGCACAAGAAACAAAGCTATGCATCTGCATACCTGCCTGTCTCCTAGGCTCTGTAGGGGTATTACCTAGTTCAGATCAGCAGTCGGTCTGCAAAGCTTACACTGTTTGCCAGTTAAAGCCTAGTAGTATATGAGCACACAAGAAATTCATAGCAGAAGACAGCTGATATATTAAAAGCCAAATATCATTAAATATTCCTTGATATTTGACTTTCCTCTAGAAGAATTCCTTGACTCTTCTAGGTATAACTTTATTATATACAGCTGAATCTCTATAACATATTCTTGCGGCTTTCAGCAAAGAGGTTTGCGGATAGACTGTCTCGGATGAATATCACTCAGACAGAGATAGTGGTAGAGGAAGACTCTCTCTGGCTGCTGCACATATACACAGGTAT
>CABHPQ010156259.1:0-18004 GCA_902168405.1 Peromyscus aztecus
AGTCCCGTCTTGAATGTTGCATCATCACCTTCACTGGGAAGACCCTGGGAACTTCCTGCAGTCGGGTGGCAGTAGAGCTGGCTGGCACACTTCTCCAGGGCAGTCAGTCAGTTCCCTCAGCACTTGGTGAATAATAACCGCAGCTGGGAAAACATTCACCCTGCATCTCCTATGTACCAGGCCACTGTGCTGCCTTCCATGAGTTTTGTCCCTGACACCTCTGTGAAGGAAGTACTATGGGATTGTCACCTGTGTCTCAGAACGGCGGCCTGATGCTTAAGACTTAATGGGGCAGTAAATGCCAGGCCTAGGGGGCTGGAGAGATGGCTCAGCGCTGAAGAGTACTAGCTGCTCTTCCAGAAGACCTGGGTTCAATTCACAGCAACTACATGGCAGCTCACAACTGTCTGTAATTCAGCTCCAAGAGATTTGACACCTCAGACATACATATAGTCAAAACACCGATGGACATAAAGTAAAAATCAGTCTTAAAAAAGGCAGACTAGAGGAACCCCTGGCAGCCATCACCAGCTTTTAGCCTTGGAGAAAACCTGCCTATTGGGGAGGGTGTCAGAGCTGCCACCACACAGTGAGCACTTCACTTCTCCACAGATGTGTGTTCCCTCACTGGTCTTCCTACAGCCTTTGTGAGGCAGGGCCTGTGTTGCCGTCAGTGTTCACTAAATACTCCCCTTTTCTACAAAGCTGCAGCCAGGGTGGCTGTATGTGGCTCGTGACCTCCAAGCTCAGTCCCTGCCCAGACCTTCTCACACTCGCCCCAGAGCTTCATGTGGCTGACTCCTCTGAAGTCAGATTCCGCAGCCTGGATCACACAAGCTCCCTCATTCCCAAACTGTGCCCTGCACAGTGTCTCTTCTGTCCTGTAGATTACACGCTCCTTGCAGCCTTGGAGATCTGAACTGTGACTCGGCCCGCACACCCACAACAGGTTCTAGCACACAGTGGATACAATATTCCAAAGATCTATTGTTTCCCCCAAAGATAAGAGTCACTGAATGACACAGTAAAGCCACACAGCTAAGGCATGTTAGGAAACAAATTGAGATCCAGGTCTCTGGTGAAACTTCACATTGCACAGCCAACTTTTCAATCTCTCCCTCTGCTCAGCAGGCCCCATGGCAGTGTTACACTAGTTCCTCACGTCTGGTTTCTGTTTGCAGACTATGGTGACAAGTTAAACATGGAGCTGAGTGAGAAATACAAGCTGGACAAAGAGAACTACCCAGTCTTCTACCTCTTCCGGGACGGGGACTTTGAGAACCCTGTCCCATACAGTGGGGCAGTTAAGGTCGGAGCCATCCAGCGCTGGTTAAAGGGACAGGGGGTCTACCTGGGCATGCCTGGCTGCCTGCCTGCCTACGATGCCCTAGCAGGCGAGTTTATCAAGGCTTCCAGCGTAGAGGCCCGCCAGGCCATCTTGAAACAGGGGCAGGATGGCCTCTCAGGTGTGAAGGAGACGGAGAGGAAGTGGGCCAGCCAGTACCTGAAGATCATGGGGAAGATCTTGGACCAAGGGGAAGACTTCCCAGCCTCAGAAATGACGCGGATCAGCAAGCTGATTGAGAACAAGATGAGCGACAGCAAGAAGGAGGAACTGCAGAAGAGCTTGAACATCCTGACTGCCTTCCGGAAGAAGGGGGCTGAGAAGGAGGAGCTGTGACAGGGCACAAGGGGTTTCCAGGGTTTGCTGGGGGCGGGAAGAGGAGAGCCATCTGCTGGCTGGAGGCCCCTGTGGGGTACAAGGGGTGGTGGAGCAAAGCAGTCCTGAGCCAAAAACCTGAGCCCTGAGTACGCCTGGACATTCATGCTGCTGAGACCATACTTAGGACATCCCTAGAGCCAGTGTGTGGAGAGCCTGTGTGCTCAGTTGAGGCTGGTGAGATGCCCCCCCCCCCCCGAGGAATTGGTGCTACAGAGGAGTTAATTCTGAACAAATAAAGTCTGTTTTGGTTAGATGGTTTTCTTTTCAGATTGTACTTTTGACCTATGATTTGAGTTCCGTTTTGAGATTTAGCTGTTAGGTCTTCCTCTTCCCCGCACAAGGCACTACCTCCTGGAGAATCATGTATGGTGAGGACAGGTGCTGTCTACTCTCTGGCCTTACCAATGAACAAGCAACAGGGCATTATCTTTGATGCTTTCTCTAGAGCAAATTCTTAGGTTCACTAATGTACTGTTTTTAGAATTTATACAACCAAAGCCAGTTGTGGTTATACACATCTGTAATCTGACCACTATGAGGACCAGCCTGGGGTAACTGAGATCCTGTAAGTGCATAACCAGATGAACAATCATTCCAATTTAATGATTTAAATTATAAACTACTTTCCAACAATATCACTTGCTGTAAGTTACTCAGTCAACATCAACTTTTTTTTTTTTTTTTAAACTTTCGAGTCAGGGTTTCTTTGTATAACACAGCTCTGGCTCTCCAGGAACTCGCTCTGTAGACCAGGCTGGCCTCAAACTCGGAGATCTACCTGATGTGCTTGCCTCTGCCTGGCAAAGCCGACTTCAACCGGCCTCTCCCCCACCTGTTGGAGCACTGTGGCTCCTCTGCAGACACAGCTGTCTGAAGTGCAGGCCTCTTCTGTTCCCCCACTCCTGCAGACTGCTACTCAGAGATTCGGGAAACAAACCGGTAGACAGAAGCGCTGTGTTCAGTTGGATCAAGCAAAACCTACAGTTGCTTTGGCCAGGGGTGTGAACCATCCCCACACTTAAATGCCCCTGCTCACAGCACAGAGTTTACATCTCAGGAACAAATCTGAGATCCAGAGGACCTAGTGTTTTCAGTGATTTTTCTAATTTTATGTGTCTGAGTGCTTGCCTGCATTGTGTACGTACACAATGTATATACATGTGCATGCAGGGGCCATGGAGGCCAGAAAAAGGTGTTGGGTTGTGAGCCACTTTGTAGGTTCTGGGAACCAAATTCAGGTCCTCATGGGCTCTTAACTACTGAGCAAGCCATTTCTCTAGCTGCTAATATTTTCATTTTTTAATTTTAATCAAAATCCTTTCTAGTCTCCTTGGGTGCTTCTGAAACACAGATTTACCTTAGCTGTTCTAGTTTCTACCCATATCTAGGCCAGCCAACTCCAAAGGACAGAGTAATCGCTGTCTCACAGAAAGCAGAACACCCAGTCTTTCATGCCCTGTGACAGAGGTGGGAGGGTGGCAGGCTACCCTGGGCCTTCCCAGGATGGGCTCAGGCCGGCTGCTATCATTTCTAACCTCAGGAGTTCTGGAGCAGGACTACATTACCATGTCTTCTATTTCAAGTTGAATCTGCTTAAGAGATTTACATATGCCATAGAAGTACAATCTCCCTCATTCTGCAGCCAGATGACTCCTTCCAGCAACACTGATATGGGACAGGAAGCAGGCTCTAATGATGGCTACCTAGAATCTGGCTTCTTAGCTCCATACGGCTAATACCGTTTAAGGGAATTCTTCAATAACCTGAAGCAGTAAACACTGGATCCAACATAAATTTTATTCTAAAGAACCTGCATGTTTTTTCTTTTCAGTGCCAAGAGGAACTTCTTAATTTTTAATGAATGCCATTAAAAAGGGAGTGAAGCAAAAAAGGGAGTCCACGGCTAGCCTTGGGTGTACAGGGAAGCACTGTCTCACAAAGAAAGGGTCTAGATTTTAGCTCTTGTGTGGGGCACATTCATGTTCCTGGCATCTACAGAAGCTAGAAGTTGCATAAAGCTGTGTCCCTCAAGCATGAACTGCAATGGGAAACCCCAAATAACATGCATGATCCCGTGACTAGCTCTGTACTCACCACTGTAAGGTTGGCATCAAATAGGAATAGCGCCTGCAAAGCCAAATCATGTTGGGAAGGTTAAGAACAGCTGTGAACACTTTTTGTTAAAGGAAAAAATATTTAGATAAAGTTAATTCCTCCCTGCAGAAACAGGCAAAACTTGCTAAGGGCATGTGCTAGCAGGAGAAAAAGGAATCAGGAAAACAGCTCCTGCTTCTACACTTCATGGTTAGTGGGCCCTTGAGCAAGTGGTGTATGTCACCAGACAGCCTGAAGCCTTCCAGTCACCGCCTTTGCACTTTGACTATCGGGTCTCAAGCCACACTGATCCAAAGACACACTGATCCAAGTTCCACCACAGGGATGGATGTACACCACACAGCCTCCACTTAGGACATAGGGTCTCAGTGACTAACAGATGTAGCACAACTGCTCAGGACACACCTGTCAGTTAATAAATGGAAGTGTGCAAGGCACTACTGGGAAGCCACAAAGATACGTTCTGACCTTTAATCTTTTGGTTTTTATTTTCATTTGTTTGTTTTTAAGTAGCTGCACATGGTTTTGACCTGATCCTCCTGCCTCCGGCCTCCGTCCTGGGCTAGCCCAAGGTAGGGCTAACATTCAGTACAGAATTGAGATGAGGTACACTGCTTAGGAAGCTCTAACTTTTAAGACTGAACAAAAATGAACCAGGCAAGAGTGCCAACTAAAAATGAAAGCACTTATGGAAATTAACCTGTCCAGTTAAAGCTGAGTTGCTGCCTTTACTTAACTCTCAAGAGCAGATTTCCCATACCAATAAATGACATCAAAAAGTAGGAAGAGTTTCAACAAGCCTGTGGATAAATTGAACCCCTTTTTATATTGAAAATGTTGAAATGAAAGACAAATACAGATTGAACGTGGTGATTGCAAAATATAATGCAATTTTGAACAATTAAAATTATGAAAATATACAAAATTGATGGCAGCACACCTAGGTTTGTGCACACTCTCCATTATGTGGAGACACTACAGAGGACTCTCGGTCCACGTCAGAGAAGTAACTTGAACCCAATTCCTGCTTTGGAAAGTCTTGACTTAGGATCTCAGTAGTATAAAAAGCAGTGATTTTTCAGTCTGTAAACAATAGTCGTGGTTTTTTTTGTTTGCTTTTTGTTTTTTAAATATCAATTTACCACACAAAAACAAAACAGAACAAAACCCATATAAACCAGAACAACAGCAGCAGCAGCAGCAGCAGCAGCAACAGGTCACTGAGCATTCTCCTCAGATACTAAGACATACAACCGTGGGGAGAGGGTGCTTTTTACTCAGTAAGAATATATATATATATATATACTTTAACTGTACACAATTTATAGTGCATGACAGCTTCCAAAAGAACAGACTGATAAAAGATATTGGCCATTTCTTCATAATTTCATTCTTTTTACAATTATCTCAAAATGTAAGAATTGGATCTAATTGAAATGCTACATTTAGTAGGAAAATCAGCAAGTAACAAAGGAAGCGTAACTCCAACTTGACATTATCTGTCAGTAAAACCAGTGGAGATCCCAGGTGTCCCGGGCAGGAGACTGACTGGATAGAACACTAGAGGGAGGGGCTTTGTCCTGAGGACCAGAGCCAGCCCACAGAGTCCATACCTAACTGATCATGGTTGGCTGACAGAGCTGTTAACGAGCATCTTTTATCTATAGACATACAGTACAGTTTGAGTATCTGAAGAGACATTATTCCAGGAGCCACAGTGCAGGCAAAAGCCCACCCAAGCCCATGGGACCCAGGCCACAGCTATAGAAAATGATCACATGTTGATGTTCAAGGCAAGTCAGAATCAGTCTTCAAGCCATCTTATTCAAAAGGCCCTTTCTTTCGGGATGGAGCATGTAATACTATGGCAACTAAGTTATAAAAATGTTCTGGTGTAATTATTTGGTCTGGGCTTTCCAGCACATCTCACAAGTAAGAAAGTGGTTTCTACAGATGTCCTTAGCCGTTTAAACTATAATTAACCACTAGGCCGACTTGTGACTCTAAGAATGTTAAGATAAAGGATAAAACGCAAATCTCACACTCAAGAGTTTGCCAGCTCTCCTTAGCTGGTGTCACCATTTGCTGGAGCAGTGTGTGGGAAAGACCAATACTCAGCAAATTCATTTCTTCACCTTACAGTTACTGACTCGCAGCGGTCAGGTGACAAGGAAGGAGAACAGAAGGAGGGATTCAAACACCAACCGTTACCAAAGGAGCTGTAAGAGCTCGGCACAACACATCCAAGAGCAGCTTTCATAGTCTCTCTCGGAGCAGCCTCTCAAGCTGGAGGTTTGGGAACCAGACCTCTCACCTCCAGGTGAACAAAGGAAACACATCCTGGTATAGTTTCCAAGTGTCAACAAAGACTGACATCAGGCCCATGGTAAAACATATCGTTGTCAACCTAAAACTTAAGACTTGGTTCAATCCATAATATAAATCCCTTCTGTCCCAAACCCCCCACTTAAAAGCACTCAAGTAGTAAGTCTTTGTTTCTGAGTGTATTTATGCCTGTGTTTCTCTCTGTGTGACTCGTGAATCAGCTGCAGGATGGGACTGCACAAACATGGACACTGCTCTTTCAACAGCTCTTCCCACCTTCCCAGAGGACCAGCGGAGCGAGGTCTCCTCAGCAGCTTATGAAGTGCAAGGAGGGCTGTACTCAGAGTCTTCCTCGTTGACCTGAGGCTGGACTCTCCCAGGAGCGGGGCTAGGGATGTCTTGGCTGTCAGGACTATGAAGCCAAAACTGAGCACCTGTGGTCATGTGTGGTGCCCTGCAGCGGCATGTGCTCACACCACATTGCATTTGACCCTCTGTGGGCCCACCCTGGTTCTGTGGGAGCCTCCCAAGGAACCTGCCACAACGGAAGGGCCCTGCTCCTGCGTCTGCTCCTGCATCTGCTTTTCCTCCTGTGACTCAGGACCAAACCCCAACTCCCACTGCATGACAGAGAGCAATCACCTGCTTTGAGGTTGATGCTTTGTACTTGTTTCTATTGCTGCTTGTCTAGAAACCCCACCCCAGACAATTCTGGAGATGGGAGGGAAGTGGGGTTCTCTTGTCGCTGTCCTGTGTGTATGAACAGGTATAAAGAGTGGTAAACCCAGATGAGGGTCCTGCTTCTGGTTTATATACAATAATTTATAATCAGTTGTATATATTTAATACCTCAAAAATTAATTCACGATCAAAGTCCTTCATGCATTTGTGAGGAAGTTCTGGATTAACGATGGCCAGCAGATGTTGCTTTGCCGGGGAAGGTGGTATGTCATCTTCTGCTGTCGCTCTTCAGGGCCTGTGCTTCAGACTTTCTTAAATTTTTAGTTTCTTTGTGGTCTCAAGTCTTTTTCTCAGCAGCTCCCCAATTTCCAGAAGTGAGTGCAGGTAACTGCTCTGCACTTTCCCCTGCACAGTCTTTGAAAATTTTCTTTCTTCCTATAACAGAAACAACAACAATTAAGTTGTCTTGCTTGAAAATCATTCACTTGATTTATAGTGACCTCACCCAGAATACCAGGTCATTTTCAGTTCACAAATATAAGGAAGGGGAAAGCCATTTCGGGCATTAGATGACTCATATAATATGGACATGTGACCCAGGCTGGTATGACAGGTGTGTGCCCCGTGCCAAGAAACGGGGAAGATTCTTTCTGAGTAGTCAGACACAGCACCGTTACTATTTTATGACAAGCTGGGCACAGACTTCTGACTGTTTAAAGATGAAGTAGAACTGTATCACTAATTTGACATCACAGCCACTCTGAACAGCACCGACTTTACCAACTCCACCTTTTCCTATTAGAATAGTGGCAGGTACATCCCTGTCCCATCCATCTGATCTTCCCAACTTCCCCAATGATTCCTGCCCTGTGGCAGTCCACAGGTTCAAGAGACAAAAACTAACTATGGTAAGGAGTACCAAAAAGTGGGTGTGCTCGGACACCAAGAGGGCCAGGGAGTGGGGAGGGCTACATGAGGTTGGCGGTACTGTGAAGCCTGGAGCCTCAACAAACCAGACACACGCCCTTGAGGAGCGGTGCTAGGATGCCACAGTGCTAGGATGCCACACGCACTCAGCCTTAGAAATGGAGGTGAGTACAGGACAGTACATACAAATGTTTGTTTTTGTTTTTCTGAGACAGGGTCTCCCTATATAGCCCTGGCCATCCTTGAACTCACTGAGATCCATCCACCTGACTCTCCCTCCCAAGTGCTGGGACTAAAGGTGCGTGTCAACACGCACATCTACGAATACATTTTATTCAGTAGTATGCATAAAAAGCAAACAGAGCTGTCCTTAGCCACAGGCTGTATACCTACACATTCCACCACCAACCACACATCAAAACTAATCTCAAGAATAAACCCAGAGTCTGTGCTAAACACAGTAAGACTGTTTTGTTTTTTAGTTTTTCGAGGCAGGGTTTCTCCATGTAGCCCTGGCTGTCCTGAAACTCGTTTTGTAGATCAGAGTAGCCTCAACAAGATCCACCTGCTTCTGTTCCCCACCCCACCCCCCAGTGCTAGGATTAAAGGTGTGCACTGCCACTGCCTAGCAGTAAGACTTTTATATAGTCATTAAGAACCAGTCAATAGCCAGGTGGTGGTGCACACCTTTAATCCTAGCACTTGTAGGCAGAGGCAGGTGATCTTTGTGAGTTCGAGGCCAGCCTGGTCAACAGAGCGAGTTCCAGGACAGTCAGTGCTGTTACACAGAGAAGCCCTGTCTCGGGGGTGGGGTGGAAAAAAAACAAAAACAACAGAAAAGATCCAGGCAGTATGATCAACAGAGCATTGACACTGCATTAGGCAGGCATCGTATGTAGCCTAGGATACACACAGGTTCCATGCAAACTCTGTGTGATTTTATAAAGGACCTAAGCTATAATGGATTCTGGTTTTCAAGGAATGCGTGTGTGTGTGTGTGTGTGTGTGTGTGTGTGTTCTGGAATCAACCACTTTTAGACACAGACAATGCCAACCTAAAAAAACGGGGGCAGCTGGGTGGTAGAGTACTCATCTCGAATATAAAGCCTTGAGTTACGCCCTCAATTCCAAACAACCTCCCCAAGCCTATAATGTACGGTGGCTGTGATTCATTCATACATTGATACAGACAGCTAATCAAGGCTGACTTTACATGTCAGTCTGAGCAAATCTGTGAGTGAATAAAGAAAGCCCAAGTTGCAGAAAGTGGCATCTTTACTTACTTCAACTATGATTTTAATATGATACTATACACTCTCATGAATATAAACACAGAGAAAGATGTCCACCCACAGCTCTTTTTAGCTGGATACCCCATGTGGAGGAAAGAGGAAGAATGGCCGTCAAGTTGGGGAGTAAAGACTGAAACACAGGAGATGTACTTTTTTTTTTTTTTTTTAAAGAGTTATTTATTTTACAGTGTTCTGCCTGCATGTATGTCTGCATGCCAGAAGAGGGCACCAGATCTCATTATAGGCAGTTGTGAGGCATCATGTGGTTGCTAGGAATTGAACTCAGGACCTTTGGAAGAGCAGCCAGTGCTCTTAACCTCTGAGCCATCTCTCCAGCCCAGGAGATGTACTTTAAAGGAAATGGAGCTGAGAGATTCCAAAACAAAACGGCTGGGGACGGCACTGCAGTTGAGAGCACTGGCTGCTCTTCCAGAGGACCCGGTTCAGTTCCCAGCACCGTCATGGTGGCTCCCAGCCACCTCTAACTCCAGTTCCAGAGGATTCAGAATGACTCAGACACTAGGCACACATGTGGTCCACAGATGTATGTGCAGCGGGCGAAACACCCAAACGTTAAATAAAAATAAATATATTTTTAGAAGTTAAACAAACACAAACCCCACTAAAAGATAAGGACCATTCCAGGCATGGCATTTCACCCCTATGGCCCTGACACCGGAATGCTGGGGCAGGACATTACAAAGTGAGGCTGTGCTCTGCAAAGGGAAAACCAGACACCTGCCAGTGCCCATGCAGACTGGCCCTGGGGACTCACTGTGTTCCCATGCCTTCCACAGCTCATCTCTTACCTCTACCTGCTCAGTAAAAAACTGCTAATCTTCAAATTTCTCCATGAGAAATTTCATTTCAATGTGAAAGATTCTGAGATTTTGTGAGACACCCGGCCCCTTTGACAGAGTCTTAGCCCTCCCTGGCCTGGGATGAATTGTGTACACTTGTAGTGATCCTCCTGATTCAGAGTCCTGAGTGCTGGGAGAACAGGCATGTACCACCTTGCCCAGCCTCCCTGAACGCTAGGTAAGTGCTCTCTACCAACCGAGCCTCAACCCCAGCCCTTGGCACTAGTTCTCTTAGGAAAGGAACAGCCACAGAAAATTGGGTTGAGGGATGGAAGAGGAAGAAAACCTATCACCCCAATGTAATGTCTCAACAATGTAATTTTAAAAACCACCACCACAATAAAAAAAGCGCCATCCAAAGCACCCGTTCTGTCTCCCTGGGAGAGACTGATAAATGGAACATCAACTAGTCCTCCTGAAAAAGTTTCAACATGTGCAGGAAGCATGCTGCTTGCCTAGCATCTCTTACCGGAGAGATAGAAGTGTCTTCTAACGTGAGTTCCTCAAGTTTAAGTGCAATTAGATGTGTTTCAAGTCCTTTAATATGATCCACAACATTGGAAATTAAAGTCTGAAGTCCAGTAACATAGTCTTGGAAACTGGTGAAGACTGGAGGCTGGGGTGAAGAAGATAAAAAAAAGTGTTAAAAGCTTCCTTAGCATCTCCTGTGTTTCCAGAATGAGACACGCTGACCTTCCCCACTGCCCGGTATCTGATGCTTGTGACCACAGGGACAAACACATTGGGACAGCAAGGTAGTCTGGAGTAACCAACTAGCTGCTAACTCTACACTGACAGTTTAGACAGCTTTTGGATGGAAAAGACAATACTGGGGATTAACCTAGGCAGCAATATTCTTTCTTAAATGAATTTTTATTTCCTACTTGCCAGCGAGAGCTGGAGAGGAACAAATAGAAAGCCTGAGGACTGGAATGAACAAGAACAGTACCAGATGGAGAGGGACGGGGGAGGGAGCTCAGTGGGTGAACATACACGTGTCGGACCCCACAAACACATCAATGCTGGCTGAAATCCTAGCACTCAGGAGGCGGAGCCAGGCAATCCCAGCAGCAAAAAGGGTTTCTAGACTGGCCAAACTGGTGTGCTCTGGGTTCAAGTGAGAGCCCTTGCCTCAGTATGTAAGGTGGAGGAGAGCAACCATGATGATATCTGACTCAACATCCAACTCTTGCTTACATGGCCCATATGTGAACTTACAAACTCACATGCATATGTACCACACACACATATGTATGGAAAACCAAAGTAAAATATTTTATTCTCCTTTCTTTTTTTACATCTGAGATTTCCAATAATATTAATGGACGATAGAAACATAATATTTTGGGTTTTTTTTTTTTTTTTTTTTGCTTTGTTTAAATAAGATCTTGCTATGTCACCCTATGGGTGAAAGAAGGAAGTAGCAAGAGGCAGGCATGGTGGCTCCTACCTGTAACCTCAGCACCCCTGAGGTGGAGACAGAAAGAGCACGAGTTCAAGGTTGTCTGAATTATATATGCAACTCAAAGCCAGACCCTGACTTGACAATAGGAAAAGGAAGTACCAGAACAAAGTGTCGGTAGCATTTTAAGTGTGAAAAGGCCTCTCTAAACACGGAGCTAACTAGAAACCATTAAAAGACTACCATTTCGGGGTTGGGGATTTAGCTCAGTGGTAGAGCGCTTGCCTAGCAAGCGCAAGGCCCTCGGTTCGGTCCTCAGCTCCGGTTAAAAAAAAAAAAAAAAGAAAAAAAAAACACCTACCATTTCCCCCCCAAAAGAACCCGTTCACTGAGCAAAAGAATCGAGGGCTGGAGAGCTGACTCATCAGTTACGATCACAAGCTGCTCTTGCAGAGCACCCAGGTTAGAGACTCCTAGCATCCATTGGTGGCTCACAACTCTAGTTAAAGGGGAGGGGACCCAATGCCCTCTTCTGGATTTGTGGGGACCTGGCATTCAAGTGGTGCAGACGACTTGTATATGCAGACAAAACAACCACACACTAAAAAACCAATTTATTAGAACTAATTGTGATAATAAACTGGAAAAATTGTGCCTTCTGCAATGAGGTTGACACTAACTGTTGTGAAGAAAGACCTGTGCTCTCCAGGCTCGGCACCGGACAAACTTGACAACACACAAACTCAACTTCCAATCATGTGGCCAGTGCTGGGGGAAGGGTACAGGGACATACTCAGTTCATTTCAGACTAAGTCTAGATCGCCAGAGCAGCTCTATTATAGTCAAGATGTCATAAACCAACTCATAGTCACTAAAAAATAAAAAAATAAAAAACTATAGTTTATTAATATGATGGAGAAATGACAAAAATGAGGAAATAAATCTGTATTTACTGACATAATAAAGATGACCACCAAAATAGAGAGAGAGAGAGAGAGAGAGAGAGAGAGAGAGAGAGAGAGAGAACCAAATATCCTATTCGAATACAAAAACAAAACAAATAGGCAAGTTATAGATTTTTGTTTTTAAAAAAGTCTCACATAGCCTAGGCTGGCCTCTCTCTGTGTAGCTAAGGTTAGCCTTGAATTCTTTCTTGACCTCGCTGCCTCCATCTGCTGAGTGCCAAACGGCTCTTGAGTATCTTCTGGGATTGCACACGTTTATGGAGCTCACTTTGTGTGGGTTGGTCTGGGGTCTCTGCTCCGCAGCTTTCCTGCCAGGAACTCTACATAAACCAAGCAAACTTCACACTTGGTGTGATCCTCCTACCGCTGCTTTCTGAGTCCTGGGACTTTAGGCAGGTAGGGTGCCTGCGTGTGTGTGTTTGTGTGTGTGTGTGTGTGTGTGTGTGTGTGTGTGTGTTCACGTGCGTATAAGAGCTACATGTGTGAGTGTCCGCAGAGGCCAGAAAATGGCGTCTGATCCCCTAAAGCGAGAGATGAAGGAGGTTGTGAGCCATCTGACGTGGGTGCTGAGAACCAACTTCAGGTTCTGTGGAAGCGCAGCAAGCTTCCCTAGCCACTGAGCCAGCTCCCAAGCCCTAATCCACTCTGTAATCACAGCAGAAAAGAAGAGCCTCCGCAGTGGCAGGGAGACACTTCCACAAACACCAGTGTTTCCTGACGTAATGAACTCAAGGGCAGTGCTGTGTCTAACCTGACTCTCTGCCTGTGTCTAAGGAAACAAAAGCAGACAAAAGGATAGATAAGGAGTGTTTAAAGACCGCAACTCAAAGCTGCATCACAGGAGCAGCACGGTGACAGGGAACAGCACGCTGTAGTTGGGATCAGCTGGTTCTCTGAACTCTTGACCCTCTAAGGCCGTGAGTCCGTGTGAACGAACACCTTGCGAACGAACACAGGTTTGGTGTGAGCGCCAACTGACAAGACAGCATACATGGCCAAGGGTCGGCAAGTGCCGAGCTAGGCAAGGCCCTTCATGGAGCCATTTGTCTATCCCTGACACTGTGAGGGTGTAACCGGGGAAAGAGCTCTCAGGACGCCGCGGCACGAGAGACTGTCTCAAAACCAACACACACTTGTAGTCCCAAGTACTAGGGGGCTGATGATCAAAAGTCAAGACAAGGCCAGGCAAGGCAGTGAGGCCCTTTCGGAAAGGCTGTGGGAGAAAAGGTGCCTCCAGAGCCCTGAAGACCCGGAGAGCATGCAGGCAAAGGGAAAGGAAAACAGTCGTGTTATTACCATGATGATGCTGGTCTCTTTTTTCTTCTTTTTCTTTTTCTGTATATTTAATTTGTATGGTCGCAAGACACTCTCACAGTAACTAGATACCCAAAGGACGATAGAGATAGTCTGAAAGAGGAAATATGCAAATTAGTCAGTATGGGTGACACTGATTGTCAAAACAGCAGCTAGGGACACACGTGGCAGCTGGCACTTCCGCAGAAGCCCACCAGAGCCCACGGCACTGGGACGAGTCAACCAGGACTGGAAACTGTCTGTAGCTGTGAGCCAGAATAAACCTTTCTTTCTTTGAAGATGGTCCTCAAGCAGTTTGTTGCTCCAACAGCCTAGCCTCCTTCTCCTTCCTTCTGGCTCTTAGCTGCAAGACTCCATTTGACTTCCCTTCTCTAAGGGGATGATCTACATGTTCCTTTGCTGCGTGTAAAGTCCACACCCCAAGGCGTGGGATCTAAGGGTTCTTTACAGTCCACACAGCACCCTGGAGCACTCGGTTACTCCTGTCCCCAGTGTGGGGCTGTCTGTGCTTTGTGATCGCTCAGCCCTCGCTGAGGAGCTCTTAGGCTCTCACCAGTCACCAGAGCAGAGTGTACAGCCTTCAGGAGACTACAGGCCACAGGAAAAAGAAGGGAAAAAAACATGTAGCTACTGGCTTCGGGAACACTCTGCAGTTAAAAGTGCTGGCTGCTCTTGCAGGAGACCTGGGATCAATGCCCAGCGCCCACATGGCAGCTCATAACTGTGACTCCAGTTCCAGGGGATCCAATGCCCTCTGGCCTTCTGCAGGTCCCTGTGCACAAGGTACACATAAACTCATGCAGGCGCACACACAACCTAAACAACAACAATAAGAATCTGGATAAAAACAAGAGTTTGGCTGCCAGGTGTGCTGGTATGTGTCCATGACTCCAGCACCTAGGAAGCTGAGGCAAGAGGATTCAGAGTTCAAGCTCAGTCTTGACTACACAGTAACTAACATTGTATTTTATCATCCTCCAGACTCCTTCATAATGCAGAATGCTAGGTAAACAGTTAAAACAGCTGGAGGAATGAACTAAAATCAAAAGCCAAAGGGAACAGGACAAAACTGATTCTAGGGAACCTTGGAGAAGAGGAAGGCCACTCAGAAGCTGTCACTAAGCATAAGGGATGAAACCAGTTTAGAAAATGATGCAAAATTCACGTCCAGGTCCCAAACAGTCAGGTGAGAAAGGGTAAGCTGCTAGCGTGACGCCCTGCCTGTGCCCTCAGGAGGACGGAGACACACCTCGACAAAGAAGACCAGGTTCTCTAGGACAGCAGGCTGCGTCTTCACATTACCATCTTTAACTTCTAAGAGTTCGCCTTTACACGTGCTGAAGACACCTGGGGGACAAAAAGGTTTCTTCTTTTATTCTCAAGTTTCCACACCTTTAGACACATGCTGTCAAATCTGAAAACTAGTGATGTAAGAACTTATCCCATGCGAGGCATGGTGGCCACACCTTTACTCTTAGCACTGGGTGGCAGAGGCAGGCAGATCTCTGAGTTCAAGGCCAGCATGGTACTTGCTAAGTTCCAAGCTGCCCAGAGCTAGAAAGTGAGACCCTGCCTCAAAAAACAAAAAAATAAAAGCTACAGTGGAATGGGAGTGTAGCTCAGTGTCAGTGCTCACCTGCCTGCTCAAGATCCACCACCTCCACCATCACCACCACAAAAAAAAAAAAACAAGAAACTCCTCCTCCCCCCAAAAAACAGCCAACAAATAAAAAACTTTTTACTATGAAGTAAAAAGTCTTAACAATGATTTGCTCTGTAGTCTCCAAAATATAAAAAGTAATCTTAAAAATGATGCATGCTAGCTTCTAGCCTTCAGCTAAGAGATGTGGGATACAGGTTCTCATAATGTGAAGAAGACTCAGTGAGTGGTTTGGAAGAACAGTGCTACCATAACCTGAAAGACTAAGTAAGGCCACTGTAGGAGAGCAACTACATGGGGCTGGAGAGATGACTTGATTAATAAAGTGCTTGGATCACCAATAACCATATGAAAGTAAGGTACAGTAGCACATGTACAAGGGAGAGTCCCTGGGTGATCACTGGCAGCCAGTCTAGCCAAATTCATGAGCTCCGGTTCAGTGAATGACCTTGCCTCAGAGAGGAGGTATAGCGTGATAAGACAGACACTCAACTTCAACCTCTGGCCTCTGAACACCCATGACATCCCACCCTCCCTAAAACACACCCACACACAGACTCACTCACATTCACATACAAGAGTCAGCCATGGCAACTGAGAGTATTAACTCCACATTATTCAGAGTCTGGCCAACTGGGCCTAGATAAGACCATATTCACTTGTATCCCAACTCAGAACAGTTTTCAAGTTCTTCTGCAGTAAATTTATCTTTAAGGCATGATGCTGTTGCATGCCTGTAATCCCAGCACTCAGGAGGGTAAAGCAAGAGGATCACAAGCCAAAACCATCCTGGGCTGCACAGCCAAAACCATCCTGGGCTGCACAGTGAGTGTGAGGCAAGCCTGGAATATACATGATGAGCATCTCAAAAACACGAAAACCTCTGGGCGGTGGTGGTGCATGCCTTTAATCCCAGCAGAGGCAGGAGGATCTCTGTGAGTTTGAGGCTAGCCTAGTCTACAGAGCAAATTCCAGGGTAGCCAGGGCTGTTACATAGAGAAACTCTGACCCGAAAAACACAACAAATATGCTTGTTACTTCCAAATCCTTCCCTATGTTTCTATATTTTTAAACACTGAGCTACTGTCAGACACACAGGCAGAATCAGGAATCTGCAGTCAGAACTTACCTTTCAGTAATTCTAGTAAAGATGCAAGACTGTTTTCTATTCGTTCCTGTAGATCCACTGTACCCTCTAAAATGAGAAACAATTCATCAACATTCGTTTTTTTACAAAGATAAGAAGCCAAGTGGGCATGACTGCACAGAGTTGTGATCTCAGCACCCATGACACTAAGGCAGCAGGACTGAGCTCACGCCAGCCCACAAGATATGCTGGAAACGCCAGCGGGCTGGGAGAGCATTTGTCATCCAGCTACTGGACATGCACTTGATCCTTGGGAACCACATACAGGGGAATACTGACTCCTATAAGTTGTTCTATACTTTCCCATGAACACTGTGCCACATACATACATGCACACTCACACAACACACACATAAGTAAATAAAACTGTAATAGCAGGTCTGGAGAGATAGCTCAGGGACTAAGAGTATGTACTAGTCCTGCAGAGAACAATCTGAGTTCAGTTCCCAGCACATATTTCAGGATGCTCTAAGCAGCCTGTAACTCCAACTCCAGGGGAGCTGATAATTCTGGTTTCTATTGGCACCTGCCCTCATGTGCACACCCGACACACACAATTAAAAGTTGGGGCTGGAAAGATGACTCAGTAGTCAAGAGCACTGGCTGAAGAACCAGGTTCAATTCCTAGCACGCACATTGTGACTCACAACTGTTACTTCAGTTCTGAGGGGATCTGACACCCGATCCCCAACACATACACACTTCTGGCGTCTGAGGGCACCAGGCACGTACACAATGCACAGAAATTCACACAGACAAAATACCCATACATATGAAATAATAAAAAAAATTTAAAGTATTAAGAATTCTAAAAAGCAACAGTAAATGCAGTATCAACAATCAAGTCATGGCAGAGGCTTTTTTCTCCTGAGACTCCAAGGCAATTACACCCCGCTACTGAAAAACAGACACATTAAAAATAAAAGGCAGAACTGCAAAGCGAAGGGGGGCAGTGATTGCTCTTCGGCAGTGATTGCTCAGGCTCTTTAGCAGGACTTGCCAGCTGGGTCCCAAGCACAGCAGATCTATCAGCTCTAAGGAGGCCCCGGGGGTGGGGCTCAGCCTAGGGGTATTTTTGATTACCCATAAGTTTAGAGTTTCAGTAACATTTCAGTATTTACTCACTTACTAAATTTCTAATGATAAAAGTCCAATAAACGCATGCCTGTGCACACTTACCCAAGCCACTGGTATCGAGCTCATACACATCACTGACAAGATGGAAGGAGTGGACCTGGCAGTGACAGCAGCCAGAACTGAAGAACCTGCCCATCCTGGTGGGGACAGGTCCAAGGAAGGGATACTGGAAAGAGAGGGAAAACCACGTCCTTACTCCACACAGCGTCTGACAACAGGACTTGTGACTACTCCTAAGAAAACTAATACCCAACCCCCACAATGAACCAAAGGGCCATATGTATTAGCAGAGCACGGTGGTGTGTGCCTGAGGTTCCAACATTGAGGCAGGAAAACTTGAAATTCAAGGCCATCAAGAACTCTACACCAAGACCCCCATCTCAAAAAAAAAAAAAAAAAAGGAAACCAAAACAACCTCAAAAATTATTTTGCTTTTCCTGACAAAGAGTCTAGAGA